>JALCCG010000152.1:0-53718 GCA_023212695.1 Sporisorium sorghi | reverse complement strand
GGCATTGTGTTGCTGTGTGAGCAAGGACAAGATTGACTAGGCATAGTAGGCATTGGCAGCTCGACGACGAGATTGCCGCGGATCGGACGAGGGTGTCAGCTTCTTGACAAATCCGAGCTTGACTCGCTTCTTGGCCAGTGAGCCGGAAAGGGAGGTGAAGTGGGTCTGTGTGTGGCGTGAGGGACGCCCCAGCTCATTTATGCGAGTGTTGTGGGTCTCAGGCGCTCGTCCCACCACTTGGAGGCAGACCCACCACACCGTTGAGCACGTCATCGCTCTCTGGCTCAGAAGACAGAAAGGATAAAAGGACGAAGCTATGAGCTCCAAGGACAACCCTCGCTGTCTTCTCATCCACTACGTGCGCATTCCTATCTCCGCAATGTTCGCCAAACGATACACCCTTGCTCTGGCTTCAGCTCTCCTGCTCGCTTTCGTGCAGATCGTCAAAGCCGATGGAGATGTCGCCTGCGGTGACCAGCCACCCATTCTTCCTCACAACACCGACTTTCTTGCACGTTGCGGCAAACATGCCCAGGCCCCGGCCTTCGGAGGTTCCCCGTGCTTCAATCACATCTCTGGTAGCTTGTTTGGTACGAAAATCATCTCGTCTTCCAAGCGTGGTGCCGACAACGCCATACTCTGGGCAATAAACGCCGATCTTGTCAGTGAGTCCAGTCCCTAAACTCTGCCCCGTATCTCAACTCAGAGCTGACATGTCACGCTTGCCATTGAACCAGTATTCACGCCGGCTGTTCTGGACGCGCCTTTCACCATCCGGTACGAAGATGCAGGCATCTCTCTCCATTACAATTACAACGGGGCCCACTGCTTCGAGCTCGAGCTCGAGAAATGGGACTCTGCAAGGGGATACCGGATGTACATCACTCTCGAAGGGAATGCTGATTCGACTTATGTGGTCGATACTGCATCGAACCGTAAAAACCTAAGCTGCCAACAGTGGTTTTACATCCATTTGGCAAAGGAATAGGTAGTCTTCGTTTTCAGCTTCACTCCACAGTGTCTGTTTCGGCATCATTAGCCTCACAACTCTCGACATTGAAACTTCATTTGCATCTCGAAAATCCGTTGACTTTCAGTAACGATCTATGATTCCGTTTGCGTAGCCTTACCTTATTGAGGGCGCGGAGGCCCGTTCTCAGCCCTTGATCAGCAGCAGTCCCATCAGCATGTCCTATCCCCATTCTCGTGCGCGTTGAGTCTGCAAATGGGTGGTAACCTGAGGTGACAAAGTGGGATGGTGGAGCAAGCTTGAACTTCATCTGTACGTGTGAGTGCCTTGGGCGTCCAGCCCACCAACGTGTCCCTCCAAAGCAAAGCTACGAACTCAGTGGCTGGTAAAGGTGCCTCTGCGCTGGAGATAAATACTCTGCGGCGCAGGAGAAAAATTTCCCCTCCGACGTGCGCTGTTCTACAAGATATCAAAGGCAAAGCCCCGAACTCACAAAAAGTGTTGCCTCTCCTCGTCTCTTTCTCTATCTCTCCCTCTCACAAGCAAGCGGACTCTTCTGCACGATGTCGACCCAGCAGCGGAGCGGATGGGCCGTAGCGCTGGCTGTGTTGGCTGTATATATCCAAGTCGCCCTTGTAGCTGCAGACGGCGACGTAGCCTGCAGTCTTCAGCCACCCGCACTTCCACGCAACTTGGACTACCTCGGGAAATGCGACACGGCCAAGCCATACCCACAGTACCGAAAAGACCTTTGGCCGTGTTTCTCCCACAGCGCCGGCAGCCTTGAAGGAGCCGACATATTCCCATCAATCAAGGACGAGCAGGCTGTCGACAATAACCTCGTCATGGCCGAGAACGCTGATCTGCGTAGTGAGTTACACAAACACCCTAGTTGCTGATCTCAAGTCGGATGTCCGAATGCTGACACCATAAAGCACCAGACTTCACGCCGGTCGACTCGTCCAAGCCCTTCTCCGTCCGTTGGAATTATGCGGGAATCTCCCTCCACTACGAGCCACTGAACAGCTTTTGGTGCTACAGACTCACCGTCGAGAAATGGGCCAACAATGGATACAAGCTGAGGATCGCAGGCGGAAAGGACAGCAGGTGGGAGACAAAGGCAGACACTGAAACGCCTGGGAAAAGCTCCGAAGGCTGCTGGCAATGGCTCTTTGTCCACTTGGAAAAGCAGTAGCCGATTCTACCATGAGTCGTCCCTTCCTAGCTCTAGTCGTCAAGGTCTCTATTCAGCGCCCTCTCAAGTCCAGATTCAGCTCCTTACACGAAGAAGTTCCAACTCGCCAGCGAAAGCTTTCAAGGCCTAGCTAAGGCAAAGGCTGGGTACTTCAACATCATCACCCTCTTGCTTCCAACAATTGCATCTTGTCAATAACTCGTCTGAAGCACTGAAGTACTTTTTGTGTTTTGATGAGGCATCGACAGTCCGACGAGACAAATCTTGCCTCGACTCCCTGTGTGAGCCGGAGACGGTGGTGATGTGGGTTCGCACCGTACGTTGGTGCCACCTGGTCCCTTCGTTCGGCAGGGTCGATGAACAAAGTTGGTGGGTAGCATGGGGGGTTGCGACTGCATCTGCACGGGTGTTTGGGCTCAATCGCCCCTGAAAGCGATAAGCCCCACTCCATCCTAAAGAAACAAGAAACTTGCCAGCGAGATGCAAAATCTACACACATAAAGGAGGCGTAGCTATCGGCTCCCATAATATCTCCTCTGTCCGTCCCTCCACCACCTCGTCAACTACTCGAACCACAAGACCCCCTTCTCATTAATATGATGTCCATCAAACACTGCGCAGTTCACGTGGCCTTAGTCACTTTGCTTGCCTCTGTTCAAGTTGTCGTTGGTGATGGAGACGTCACCTGCAGCTACCATCCACCGATTCTTCCCCGCAACACCGAATACCGTGGCAGATGCGAGAAGACGCCCGTCAAGATCCTGTCAGAAGCGGATCTTTGGCCTTGCTTCAAGCACAGCACTGGTAGTCTCGTAGGCGCCGACGTCGCCGCTTTTCCCAAAAGTAGTCAGCTCATGGCCTCGACAGCTGAGCTAATTGGTAAGTTCGCGTTTCCGACCCTTCCCGCTTGTTCCAACTGGTAGCTGACACGGCCCAAACAGAATTCACGCCGGAGGACAGGATGAAGCCTTTCGCGATCGACTACGTCTACGCCGGTATCTCTCTTCGGTACAAACGTCTGGAAGCTTCTGGATGCTTCGAGCTCCAAGTTGACAAGTACGACGATAAAAGTGACTACAGGCTGCGCGTCATGCAAGGAGCAGACGGCCTGCCTAATACAATGGTCGATACTGCAACGTCAGCGGTCCAGAGCAGCACAGCCTGCTCAGAAAAGTTCTACATTCACCTGGACAAGGAGTAGCAGGTCAAGCCGTAGTCTTTCTTTCGTAGCCTTTTCCACGGTGTCTCTTTCCGATTCGCATGTTTGACATGTGAATTTGGTCAATCAACTTTACCTTACATCGTCTGCCAGCACTCCACACTGTCAATCGTGTTCTCGAGTGATGTCTAAGCTTCGCACGGATGAAGATGAGGCAAGCTAGCCGGACCTAGACGGGTCAGTGAATGAGGCTGCGAGACAGCCGTCGGGCGAACGGAAAAGGAACACCGCAACGCGTGCAGGAGGGCGAGAGAGCGAGAGCATCTGGTGAAGCTGAGCTCGGCTGACTTCATGGTAAGCGTGGTTGTGCCGAAATTGGTGGGTGATGTAGCTTTGCTACCGTCGGTTGGCGCCTTCGGTTGGCAGCGCCGGCCGCCTGTCAACGTTGATGGGTAGCGTGGGAGCTCGTAGCTACAACTGGACTGGTGTGTGGGCCCCCAACGTCTAACTCACCCCTCAGCAAAGCCACCAACAGCCTTTGACGCTGGCTCTCGAGCAGCTGACCCGAATTTGGCATCTCAACACGCCTGTCCTGGCAATAAAAGGCCCAAGATTCGAGCTCCAGATTTTATGATCTTGCCGTCTATCGAAATGTGGCATGGTTCCGTTAGGCTTATGACAAATCGTCTTCCTGATTGAAGAAAGCCGAAGCAGTTGCTTCGTAAGAGTGGTAGTGAGGAAAGATAAGGAAGAAAGCTGGATCGGCAGCTGGCGAGGCCTCAGCAATGGCCCTAGCCCGCCTGAGAGAACCCAAACAGCAGCAAAGACGAGTAGACAAGGCAGTGAGTGCTGCAACTCGTGCGAGAGAGCGAGCCAATCTCGAAGGCTGAGCTCACCCTGCGTGTTTACCTTGCCCCTGTTCGCCTCTTTTCTCTTTCTTCTCACCGTCGTCGTGTGAAATCTCGATGGTCAAATATGTAGGAATCCTTGCAGCTTCTCAGTCTGCATGTGCTCCTCCCTTCACTTGAAATTTCGTTCGTCTGGCCGCTCTACGGCGTACCCCAAGCATGGTCCTCACATGTCTATCTTCGATTCAAATTGCGTTCTCTATCCTCACCCGCGCGACACCAAGCCGGAAATGTCGGCGAGATGGGGCGGTAGGGTGAGCCGATAGGGTGGGACGTTGCTGTGGGAAAGTGAAAACTGTACAAATGTGGGTCTTGGGCGTCCATTACTATCCTTGAAAGAGGTCCCCAAAACCCCTTTTGTGGCACGGCCTTTTCCAGCGCAGACGCCTTTCCAGTTGACCTGTGCCCCTGATGGATATAAAGCCAAAGATCTCTGCTGAAAAAGACACCCTCTCCTTGCATACCGTATCCCTCTCTCCCTGCATACCGTATCCCTCTCTCCCTGCATACCGTATCCCTCTCTCCCTGCATACCGTATCCCTCTCTCCCTGCCTCGTCCTCTTCTCTTGGTTTCTTCGGGGCGTCCCTCTCCAGCCTGCACGCTGTTGTTCAAACAGCGATGCATCCTAGCCATCTCCTTGGCTGCCTTGGTTGCTATCATCGAGGTTCGACTAGTCGCTGTCGATGACAGTTCCGTCATCTGCACCGAACAACCGCCTCTACTTCCACGCAATTCCGAATATGTACAGTTCTGCAACAATCCACGCCCTAACGAGGACGAAGAGTATTGGCCATGCTTCACGCATGTCGATGGAACGCTGTTTGGTGCGGACATCTTCCCCACCGACTCTCAGAATCAACCTACTAATCCCCTCGTCATCGAGAATGCTGATATGCTCAGTGAGTCGACCTTGGAACTTGCCGCCAGTCCATTGGAGGAGAACACTAATACGCTCTTTGTTCACTGCGTGATGAACAGACTTCACGCCGGATTATGCTTCGAAGCCTTTCGCCATTCGTTACGTATATGCAGGAATCTCTCTCCATTACGAACCCGCCTCTTCAAAGGCCTGTCGATTTCTCAGCATCGATAGATGGGACACTACAAAATCGTACGGGTTGACCGTAACATCCGGTTCGGAAAACGGATACGCCCTAGTGGTAGCCTCTGGAGATTTGGGGAAACGCAAAACCTGCGGGAAGACGCTTTTCATCCACTTGTTCAAGGATGACTGATGAGACGATGGATTGTTCGATACTCTGTCCGTATCGCAGCTTCTCGCTTCACAGCATCTTTGTACCGGTTCTGGTCAGCTTTTCAGCCATTCAAATTCCACCTTTATCCCCTGTCTACCAGCGAACGTAAATTGGACAAAGCATGTGTTGAGTCGCGGGTCAGCAGCGCATGACTTTTGTGGCGAGAAGGATCAAAGCGCAATGTTCCGAGTGAGCTTGGCATCAGCGAGGACGGTGAAGGCAAATGGAATCGCAGATATGTGAGCTTCGGAGGCACGGAAGGGTTTTCGTGTTCCGAGCAAAAGACACTCCTTTGACGCTTCGAGGGGGACACTTGGGGCCGAGTCTTTCCTGCGGCCGAGTCGTCTCTACGGCTGAGGAGAAGCTGAGGCCAAATCAAGTATAAGTCACAGGTGGGGCCGAAATGAAGCTGAGTGTGGGCCTGAAGGGGACGGCAGTGGGTCAGCACGCAAAAGTGGGTCATTCGCAGGCCTTCCTTCGAGTCATCATCGCTCCAGCAGCCCCAGAGGTGCCAGTCTTGCATTTTCAGCACCGAAACGTTTGAAAGGAGCTTCTCACCAATCCGGTGCTGTAGCGTCCCCAAAAGTGAAATGAACTGGTGACCTATGAAATGGTGACCTACGAAATGGTGACCTACGAAATGGTGACCTACGAAATGGTGACCTACGAAATCCCCAGGGCCCACCACCGGTGGTATGAGGTTCCAGATCGAACTGCAAGCGAACTGCAGCCGAAGGATCTTTTCATGGCACTGTCCCTGCAACCTCATTGGATCGTTAGCCTATGCGACCTTGAACATGCTTCGAAACGCGGGGTGAAAGAGGTTTTGGGGCTCCGCGCGTCAACAAGTGTGTTCCATTTTCCGCATGAATCTCGTGTCGCTCGAGTGGGACCATGAGAACAGCAATACGGAGCGAGCTACGCGGCTACAATTCTTCGAGCGCTCGACTAGCACGTTTTGCTGTGATGCCGAGCGGCTTTCACTCCCATACATATTTCTGTACAAGAGATTCTGCATCTGACCGTGGCGGACCCAAACCGTCTCTCCACAAGACGTTTCTGAGCTTGAAGCCGAACTTGAAATGGTCAATCCCCCGACAGAAAGGCTCACGGCGTCGTCATGAACTCGCCGACGATTCCCACGCCCCACCGGGGCCGCACCGACGAGCACCATGATTAGAGAAGTGACAGGTTGGCATCGGATCTGGCGGCCAAGAGGCACTGGAGCTGTCGACCTGTCCCTGCCCGGGCTGAGCAGCGAGGCCTTGTCTTTTGAGTCGAGTCATCCTTGAACGTCGAGTCATCCTTGAACGCAAAACGTCGGCATACAGAACGCCGAGAAATCACCAAGCACAAACTCAGCCGCCCCTGCTGGGCTGAGCAGAGCATGGACTGAGCCTCAAACCGTCTTTGAAAGACAGAGCACCGTGTGGTCCTAAAGCATAAAAAAGGGCAGAAAGTGAGGCTGCTCCTGCTCATCGCACCACACTCCAGCCACCATCCTCTCTTCTCCTCCCCTCTTCCCTCCTCCCCTCTCTCATCAAACCTCCCCTCGAGCTACTTCCTTTCTCATTTCCCTTCCCTCTCGAGCGCTGTTTCTCACTCTGCACTTGAACTTGAACTTGAGTCATCCTCTACTGCACAACTCAATCTCCCCGTAAGTTCATTATTATCCCGCCGCTTGCCTCTCCTGCCAGCGGGCTGGTGCCCCACGACGAGGCAGCCGACGCCGTCTTTGCCACCGCTCACCGTCCCGACGGCAGTATGCAGAGGAAAGACAGCTACTATCTCGACCAACCCTGCCATATGGCCGACTTTAGCCCAACGTCCTCTGACACTGGCAGTGGCTCTGGTTCAGACTTGATGCCATTCCAGGAGTCGGTGGCACTGGCCTCGAACCAGGCTCAGGGAGACATCGCTGATTGTTTCGACAGCCTGCCGGTCCACTTCTTCCGATCGATCCGCAACCAGCTTCGCGCATGGCTCCCTCCCATTGGCCAGATTCTCTATCGCCACTGCACAAGGCTGCCTCGTATGCTTGTACACCGAGGTATGAGGATCCCGATCTCGGCTTTTAACGTCAGTACGACCGCCTGCAACATGTTTGGCAAGGCTGTACAGCTCGTCAGGAGCCAGCTTGAAGGAGGAAGCGAGCCTCAACCCTCTTTGGCACCGAACACCTTGAATGAAATCGAGCCCAGCAATATTGTAGCCGACGACTCTGTGACCAGCCATTCCGCTCCGAGACTGCAGCAATGGTCCAAACAAAAAAAAAAAAAGGAACAAGGGCCGTCGGACTCGAGCTTGTACATGCTGCCGACGGCGGACCACTGTCTTCGAGTTGAGGACCGGCATCTGCCTACGTTGCTTCGAGTCTGCCACAGGCATTCAACCAGCAGAAAACGGACAGCCTTTACAGCTCAAAGGACGATGGCCAGGATGCGACAATTGTGGCTCCAAGCCCACGCCAGCCAAGTGGATACAAAAGGTCTCTCGACCCTGCCCGTGCTGCAAACAGAACCCCAAGCACCAGGACCAGGAAACCGGGTATTGCTTCACCTGCCTCACTCCAAACACGGGTAAAAATGTAATCAACAATTACTTGAGTCAGACGACAGCCTGTCCGACCTGCCCCACACTGGGCAGCAAAGGGAAGAAACGGCCATGCCCCTCGACAACAAATGAAAGTGAGGAAGAGGAGGGCCCGCCACGCTCTCGTCTACGCCAAGACACGAATGAACCGGCAATGCAACTCCCATTTTGTTACAAAGGACAAGACAACTCCACAGCTGGACCATCTCGTGTTCCCATGGGCTCTCCAGCCATGCGAACAAGCCCAGCGAACGACAGCCCAGTTCAACACCACCAAACCACCTTGGACATTGTGCCTTCTAGACATCCTAGAACAGCACTCCAGCTCTAACGACTCCAATTCGAGGCCGAGGCGGAGGGGACCAGGGCAGTAGCCAAGTCGCAGCTGCTGGCCAACACAAGGCTGAACAGGGTTATGCTTATGCTCTGAGCAGTAAATGAGGAGACGAGAGCAAATCCAAGCGCAAAACTTCACCTTTGTATCACGAACGGCCGCTTTCCGATGGCAAAATTTTTATCGGGGCTAGGTAGATGCCTAGCTTCGAAGGTGGGATGGGTCTGTTGAGTCCCACGCCCAAGACCCACTCTTCCAGATACAGTCTCAATAGCCCACTTCCCTTTCCCACCTTTCCCGGCTTTGTCTCTCCATCGATTCGGCGGCGACTGGCCTTGTTCAAGCTCGAGACTTCACAAGATTACATTTGCCTCACACAGCTACCTTAAATCAATATTCCTGACTTGCTCACCAAATCGCATGGCTTCAACCGGCTGTTTGAAAGGCGACGTGAGTACAATCGCAGAAGTAATCGGCAAGAAGAGAAGGCCTACGCGGGTGTTGAAGAGGAAGGAAATTCAATTGCAGCAGGGACTGTGAGGTGAGCAACACGGCGAGGCATGTTCTGCCGAGAGAACATTTTGATCGGTAGGCGTGATCCACTCAACGCTTTGACACGATGATGGTGAGAAGAGACGAGCAAAAAGATGACTGAGGCACATCAGCGACGGAATCGCTAAATAGGGCTCCGCTTTCTCAGACGCTTCGCCCGGGTTCATCTTCCGGCGGCACCGCAGCTTTGGCAGTTTGTAGCCGCTTCACACGCCTAGCATTTCTCATCTCATCAGTGCGAGCAAGGATGAGCCGTTGCTCGACAGACATGCGAACCACACTTGAGTGCTGGTAAAAGAGCGCATGATGAGGTGAAAATTTCGTCCGTGACCTGAGGCACCTATGCCATATTGAGACGGTGCTGAGAAGTACCCAACGAAACGACGCTACGAAAGTGGCAGATCCGGGGACCGACTACGGTTCAGCCTCTTTGCCGTCTTTGACCAAATGGATGTAGTGGTTCTTGTGGCATGAAATAGAGGCCAGGTACCCTGAAGTATCGACCCCCTCAACGCCAAATGTCGGCAACTTGCCGTCGTGGTATGTGATGTACATCCTGTACTTACTAGTACGATCGTACTTCTCGACTTGTAGGTTGCGACATCCTTGAAGTGGGCTGGTCATGTAGTAGAGCTTGATACCTGCTTCTTGGTAATCGATCACAAACTCCGTGTTCATGTCCCTCGGCGTGAACACTGTGACTCTTGCACTTGTCAGCGGCGTTCAATTTGGTGCAGTCTGAGGCTGCTCGACTTACTCATCAGGTCGGCATTCTTGGCCAGAACGATGCCGTTGTCAAAATGGTGCTTGCCAAGCGGACGGATGTTGGCCCCGTAGAGATCGCCGGACTTGTGCGTGAAGCAAGGCCAGTGGCGGTGCTCGAAAACGTGTGGATGCGCAGGGTCGCATCTACGAGTGTACTCGTCGTTGCGAGGAAGAGCAGGCGGCTGGCGGGTACAGGGGACATCACCAGCAGCAGCGACAAGTAAGAACGGGATGAAAGCAATCAAAGGCATTATGACAACAGCGAGTTCGCATCGCTTCTTCATCAACATTGTCCCAGGCTGGAGAGTGGCTTGCTTGTGGCGTGTGGTAGGGGAAATGCAACAAGAGGAGATGCTCGTGGTCTGATCAGTAAAAGAGAGGCAGAAGGAAGAAAGGTCTATGGCCCACTGAATCATCTTTTCACCCAGAACAGGCGCTCGTGGATGGCGTAATTTCTTCCCATGCTGGGGAGATGCCAAGTCCTGAAGGTGGGGTGGATCTTCTTTACAGGTAAACTGAACGCCAGAGGCCCACACACTCGTACAGACGAGGTTCCCCACCCCGACGTCGCCGCCGCCGTCCCACGTCATCACCACTCCTGACTCAGCGCCACACGAATGAGGATGAGGACGGATGGAATTGCAGCTAAGTGCGAGAAGCGTTGAGGCAGTCACGCGAACGAAAAGACTAGCCATCGCTTGTGAATCACAGGATGGTCAGGTGAAGATTGAGTAGTTGACAAAGAGATCATATGAATTTGAGACGGCGCTGGACGCGACAGTATCAGCGGCAGCTACTGTTTGGCTTTGTCCCCTAGCTTGACGATGTGTATGAAGAAGAACCTATGGCCGGTATAATTGACCGCGTTGCCCACAGTGTCCACCTGGACGTTCTGCGGATCGTCGGTGCCAAATGTGACATACATCCTGTATTGACTTTTGTCGTCCCACTTTTTGACCGAAATGTACCGATATTCGTCGCCGCCATACCGGTATCGGAGCGTGATGCCAAATTGCTGGTACCGAATGGAAAAATCCTTGCGTATTTCTCTTGGAGCGAAGTCCTTGAGTTCACCATCTTTGACCAGAAGGACGTTATCGTTGTCAAAGCTAACATCCCCGAGATTAGGGGAGATGTCCGTTCCAAAGAGGTCGCCAGACTTGTGGAAGAAGTAACACCAATTGAGAACCAAAAAGTTGGAAAAAAGGCAAAAAGTTGGGGAAAAAAAAAAGAATTTTTTTGCTAAGTTCTTTAGAGTAAAGTGTCTTGGGAGGTGCTTTACGGATCTAAAGTTTTTGCCTGCCAAATTTGCTTTAGCCTAAAGTGCCCTAAAGCGCGACGTTGACCATCCCTAGTCTCGAAATTCGGATGGTGCTGAAGAGACAGCATAGAGCTACAAGGGTGACCGGGCGCAGACTGCCAAAGCGATCTAGAACGAGAGCATAGCCACCATCGACACCCACATGAAGTGCTTGATGCTTGAGCTCGAATTATCGTGTGCTTTCAAGATGGATGTGTGCCCACTTTGTGCAGAGGTAAACGGCGCTCTTGCTGCTAAGATCAGTAAGGGCCATATTATTCTCGTTGTCGGGATCCACTACGGCCAGCCGGTAAGTGCTCTTTGCATCCCATTTCTCCGCTATGACGAGGTAGCATTTCTTGTCCATTGGGATAAACGACAGAGTCACGCCTTCTTCCTGGTAGACGATGACGAACTTCTTGCTAGCGTCTCTTGGTGTGAAATCAACGAGGTCGGCGTTTTTGGCAAGGATCATGCTCTGATTGGCGTGTTTGGTGCCATGGACGATCTCGAAGGTCTCGGCGCCATGCAAGCTGCCAGCCTCGAAGTGAAAACAAGGGTAATGCAAGTCGAAGGTGGGGAAGGTGTTCTCACAGAGCCGGCTATACTCGTCGTAGCGTGGAAGGATTGGAGGCGTCTTGCTGCAGAGGACGCCCTCGTCTTTTCCGGCGAGGACGAGCATGGTGCGGGCGAGGAGCGTCCACGAGAGAGCAAAGAAGAGAACTGTACGAGTTTGGGCTTTACTCGACATTGTGTACGTTGGTGAGGTGTCTGGGAGTGTGAGTGATAGTAGGGAGAGGAGACGTGCTTCGTCGGTGCAAGGTCTGAATTGAAGTTTGAGTAGCGAACTTCACCCTGAATCTTGGCAGAGGCGTATTTCAATTGGCTGTCTGCGTATGGCCCACCGCCGCGATTTGGACCAGGAACATCAACGCAAGAGCGAAGGACACGGGTAGACCAGATCGGACTTTGGTCGACATTGTATTTGCTGGCGAGATGCCTGTGTTTCTTGTTCGGGATGGGGTAGGTAGAAGATGCTTTCCGCAGAAAGGTCTTCTTGTCCGCTTCAGAAGCGTCTGAGCCCTGGTGAGTGTAGAGGTCACGCACTTCCTCAAGAATGTGCTCTTCGAGCTCGAGCGCAGGTGTTGCAATGCTCTCTAACAGATAAAGTTGAATCCCACTGTGCTACACAGTACCACCGTTGCCCGTAGCTTTGAGACCCACACTTTCCCACACTCTCGGCGCCCAAATTCGACCCACACCATTCACCTGAGCTACGGCGATCCTGCCACAGTTGCGCTCTGAGGATACGACCATCAAAACTACCAGAATCGCCTCAAGCCGAGTCTTCGTACCGCGCACATACTTCCCCTGTGTCGTTATTTTAAAGGCCTCGTCCTAGGCCTGCAACCCGAAAAAGGAGCCGGCTGCAGGCTTGAAAGGAGCCGTACCTGCTTGCAACTGACACCGCCACTTCTCGAGATGAAGGTGGGACGTGGGACACCCTCATTGTTTTCAGCCGTTGCAGCACGCAATGCCCCCAAATGAGCTGGGTCTTTTTGCCCTTGACCGCCACAGCTTGGCTACCATTGTTGCTTCCACGTAGGCGATGGGACGGAGGATTGCAAGTCGCGGTGGTTGGTGGGGCGTGGGAGAACCTCATTTCACAGCCCTTTGAGACCCTGCAACTACGGCAGTCGCCTCAGAGGGACCCGCTCCGCTTCCGGATGGACCTTTTTTTCAGCCAGGCAAGAAATGGTTAAATAGGGCCCCAACTGGCTCCTCGTCCGTCCAAACGACAAACACCATCTCCCATCAAGCCCCAACTTCTGCGCTCGCAAGAATAATGCCCTCTTCTCTCGCCGTAGCCCTCAAGCTCGTCGCCGCACTGCTCGCGGTATCTACCCTGCCCGCTTACTCGGCAATGTCCCATGTGCCGATCGGTCTCAAGACACTGGTTTCTCGCAGCGACGCTAAGAGGGCTGCCTCCCAGCCACAGTGCTGGCCCACCACGCTCGACCCCAACAATCAGGAGTACGAAAAGCGATGCGGCGAGAAGAGCGACAAGAAACATCCTTGCATGACGCACTGGTACGGCGATCTCAAGAGCATCCAAGCCCGTCCCTATCTCGAGCCTCTTGACATCCACAAGACTCTTTACGTCAAAGACAACAACCAGCTCGATTTCACTGTGGACGACCCCACACACGCTTTCACGATCATTTACACGGACGCCGGCAATACGCAGCTCATCTGGCAGAACTATGACAAGAAGACGGGTTGTGCGGAAGTCACGCTGCGACAGGGGCCGAACTCGAAATATAGGATCTGGGTCTCGGAGGAGAACAGTGAGCAAAGAGACATCGATACTGAGCACCACTCCGAGACCACGGGAAAGATTTGCACTAAGTGGATGCACATTCATGTCAAAAAAGATGGAGTGTAGATCTTAGATGAAATGGCCCGGATGGCAGACGATCTGGCTAGCCAAGCTGGCAACCAAGATCAACGCAAATCGGGGCCAACGATCACTTGGCCTTTGCAAGACCTGACCAGGTTTTTTCCAGTTCAAGTCCTTCCGTTGCACAGTAGCTTGCAGCTCTTTCAATTCAATGTGCATCTCACTTCTGCAATCTGTGGTCGAGGACTGTGGTGCGACCGGCCGGAGGAAATGAGCTGATGAGCATGACAAAGCTTTGGGCAAAGATGATCGCGCTCGGAAGAGAAGGCATGCTGCCACTGGGCGATACCAATTCATTTGCGAACAGGCTCGTAGGTAGAGTGTCATCCGAGCCCGTACTTTCTTTTCGCTTCGCATGAGATGGGTCGCATTTGCTCTCTTCCAAGATGACACCACGCCCGACCAAGGCCAGCAGGTCAAACTCGTAGGGTCCCCGCGCATAGACATGTGAAACTACAAGTCTGCAGCTGGTTCTGAGAGTTTCGCGAGCTCAACAGGGCTCTCACTCTGATAAAAAGAACAAGACGAGAGCGAAGGCAACTGAGTGTGGAGGCATTCAGGGTGCAGAACGTCGCATTCTTGGCGATTTGATTCGCCCAGTAGTGTGCGAGGTGACGGTGCCGAGAAGACAGACGAGGTTGTCAGAGACATTGATGCAATGAAGCTTTATTCTACGAAAGAAAACTTGGAGCGATTATGACCGGCTTCATGATGTTGTCCTTCCCGCCCGAGAGAGCAGGAACACCATCAGATACCAGCGAGAACAGCTTATTCGGAAGGAGATAGCAGCACGGCTGAGACACATCGACAGTTTTCTTGCCCATGTTCTCCCGCACTTTCTTCCCGATCTTCATCTCAACCCGAGATGTGAATGTGGAGCCACTTAGTGCAAAGTTTCTTTTCGGTATCGCTGTGGTGCTTGGTATCGATATCGCGTACGTCGTCGTCGTTTTCATCCGAGACCCAGATTCTACGATCATTGTTGTACTTGTGTTGGAGCCGGATTTTTTTGCATCCAGTCTTCTCGTCGTAATCGGAGTAGTGCATGGAAACGGTGCCAAGTAGCCAAGTCAACGTAAACGGCTCCTTCGGGTTCGAAATCGTAAAGTCTGCCACACAGAGGGTCAGGGTGAACTTCATCGTCAGCACAGGAAGAGAGAAGGGGGGCAAGGAAAGGCCACTTACCAGTCATGTAGCCATCTTTCACCCAAAAGAAGTCTTTCGGGGCGATCTTTGGATTGTCCAGAGTGGCATTGGCATAATATAACGAGTCGGTCCACATGACGAAGCAGGGATATTTCGGGTCGGATCCCAAATGTCCCGCATCAGACTCGCAATGCTCGTGGTAGTGGTCATGATGAGGGAGAAACTTGGTGTATGCAGGGCATCTGGCCAGTCCGGCAACGCAAGGGAGAAGAAGAAGAAGCGTCAAGGCTTTGACCTCGAGGAGCATCATCTGATCTTAGAGAGAGTTGGAAAGCGAAGAAGAGGAAACGAATGGATGTGCGGCGGACAGCAGAAAGGCAACTGTGACTGTACTTTATATAGCTTCTTGCAAGGACCGAGCCCACACCAAGAGGGAGGAGACGACCAGAGAACTTTAAAAGTGATCTTAGGGAACATAGGCAGACAACAGCTCGTCGGTGGTGCCATCGAGTCGAAATGAGATCTTTTCCACGGCGCACCATTGACCCACCGTGTGGGAAAGGGGCTTCGTGCGACCCTCGCATTATTGTTGGCCCACCGGTGGCGTGTAACGACCTTGCGTGCCGTGACCGTGCCGTGACTCACCGGGCGAAACCACATTGAAGACACTGATCAATGAAGAGCCTAGACCCACTGAGCCACATCAGTATTGTTGCCTCCGCCACACGAATCTCCCACGAGATTGTAGCCAATAATGATCCACTCACACGCCAACGAGATATAACGCATGCGAGGTCCCAATTTGGGGGCGCCGTAAATGCGTCAAATGCGTCAAGGGGTCGCAAGAGCCAAGCAAAGTGCGTCAGCTTCGAGCTTTAGAACGACGACAAGTGTGCTTGAGTCAGTGCCGTGACCGCTGGCGAGTATGGCACTTCATTTGTGCGGTGGCTTGTCAACAAGTACGACAGCAAGCCTCGCCTAACTTACCTCAAAGTCACGGACCGGTGCAAAGCTTTCGGACCAGCACTTCTGCTTCTGTACTCTCAAGACTTTGTGGATCCCTTGCGCTTTAAAGTAGAGCCCATAAGAGTCACTGGCGGCATCAACTTTCCTTCACGCTTTGTCTCTGGTGCACTTCACCCCGCTCACAACATTCCAGCCAGCGACGATGGTTGGCCAAGCACTCTCAGTCAGACATGCCCTCGCAGTGGCAGCTATAGCCAACTCTTTGCTCCTTCCTTCCGGCTTGTCTGCTGTTTTCCCCTCTTGGAATGGCATCGGTCCTCAGGTGACGCCCGAGTTGAGCCGTTCGTCGCCAAAGTCGACGGGCCATCTCCTCGCTCAAGACGTTTCGGACCCATGCTCTCCTGTCACGCCTCTGATCGTGGATCCTGCTGCTTACAAAGATCGATGCAGCTCGCCACGCAGCGGACCGTGCTTCCAGATCGTGGGGGCATCCATGCAAGATGTATCAGTCGACCCCTGGTACGATCCTATCGACAACATGACGGACGCTGTGATTTTAGCCGACGATTCTGCCACCGCATTCGCGATGAAGGATCCCACGCTTGCCTTCGAGATCGATTTCCTCTCATACGGTGATCTCAAGTTTCGCTACCTCAACTACGATGCCGACACGAACTGTTACGATGTGACGCTGGAGAGAAAGCGGGAGAAGCTGCGCAAACGGCGTTGGAGGATGTCTGTGGGAGAAACCAAGGATGACAGAGATCTCGACACACTCAATTCGCATCAAACCAGCACCCAATTCTGCACGGACAACTTGGTCATCAATATCAGGAGACAGCCCCGCAAAAAGCCTTAGATTTCCGACGTCTCTAGAGGTCAACTTTTGAGGCCCACTCATCTGCGCAGCAGGTCCCGTCTCAAAGAAGCTTCCTACATTCAACTACTGTATCTCGTCGCCTTCAACCTGCACTCAGAGTGTCTTTGCATCCCTCACTTTGTTCTGTCTCATGCGAGAAGACTTGAGTTGATCGTACGCAAATCCCACCATTGAATGGCGCACCAGGTAGCAAACAGTAACAGCCACTCGTCTCAACCTTTTGATCGCGTTCTGGCCAAAGTCTTCTCATCTCTTATGCACAGTCGAGGTCGCGACACTGTGCTCCTATTCTGTGCACCTTGAGGTTTTTCTCATTGGCTATTGTTCCTCTCAAGTTCATTTGCTCTGCAGTTCTGGCGGTTCCCACCCACCTCCCCTCCCATTCAGCCAATGCAGACCCACAAAACAACTGTCCCACTCGAGCTGCGACCGACGTACTTGTGGGTAGAACAGGTGACACAGTTTGGCAATTTAGGTGCGACTGGCGGGCGTATCCTGGACATTTGTGGGACCTAGAGTACGCCTCTCAGTACAGCACTTTGGTTGTCTTGAGGAAGAGATTTTGCACGAAACGGAAAAATTGCCCACTGGCTGCTCGTCCAGTGAAGCCCCTTTCGTCAGTCGCCCACCAAATGCCTGCTCAGGTATCTCAAGGCGTGTTTGGGAGAAGAACAGCCCACAAGTTTCGTCCGTCTGAGCCTCAAGCTAACTATAGCTTATAAAAAGCCCCTGTCAAGGCGAAATTTCCCCAATCTCCATCAGCTGCATCTTCCACCTTCACCTTGTTCCGCGAACACCGCGAAGCTCGAGTCCCCTTTTCCCGTTCTACCTCTCGGACGAAAGAGTAGCAATCATGCTCAAGTGTAACAAATCCATCATCGTGCTCAGCTTCCTCTTGCTTCTGTCGCTGCAAATGATCCTCCAAGTCCATTGCACGGTGGAAGAGCCTGTCTCGACACCCGAAGAGCCGGCAGCCGGCTCTTCGGGTGGTACCGGCGCAAAAGGCGGCGCCAGAGGCGGCGGAGGAAGCGAAGCTAGCGAAGCTAGCGAAGAGGGTAATGGGTTCATCCCGTACGCCACTCTGAACAGCCTGGGTGAACCCATTGAAGCCGGCTTCTGCAATCTGACACCTCTCATCGTCAACAAGACCGAGTACGACAACCGTTGCGGTCCTAATTCGGACCCTCATTGGCCCTGCTTCAAACACGAAGATAACTCAGTGGACGACCTGTCCTTTGTCGCTGTCACCCCATGGTATCAACCGCTCAACATGACAGATGAGCTTCTTTTGGCGAATGCCTCTCATTTCACCCTGCTTCATGCAGACACCGCCTTCCTGATCACCTACAGAAGCTCTGGCGGTGTCTCGCTTCGGTACTACGGCTACGACCACGACACGGGCTGTTACAACATCCACCTCGAAGGAACGAGCAGCAATCGCATTCACATAAGCACTACCGACCGCGATTATCGGGACGTCGACACCATGAACTACAAACATACAGGAAAACGACTCTGCAACAAATCTATCACGATTGCAACCAGAGCGCGTGACAGTTGGGGAGACCCCAAGGGCGATGACAACAGAGGCATCTGATTTGACTCTGCTTTCGTAGCAGCTTCTCGCTGTGCCGTTCCACCAAGGAAGGCAAAACATCATCTTAACGCTCGTACCAATCTTGAAACCAACCGTGCAGCTTTAGAAACACCGACCAAAGTGGTAAATAGCCTTCACGCAGTTAGTCTTCTTTGATTCTTCAATGAAGTAGACCCTCCTCCCCTTGTGCAGTCACTGCGCTTGAAGTAGAGCACAGATAGTCGAGAGCAACATTCAGCTCTCAGTATATGTGTGTGTGTGTGAGAGAGAGAGAGAGAGCAAAAGTGTGCAGCAAAAGAAGCGGTTGTACATGGCGGATCATAAAAATTGGAGAACAAAACGGTGTGCCGAAGAGAGCTGCTTCCAACAGAACACGCTTGCCCTTCGACCTTTCACAGTACGCAGTCACGGTGCCTTCGCGCAGTTCGGTCACTGATTCTCTCCTTCGCCTGCCTGCTTCACATCGCCGGCAGCGCTGGAGGAGGGAAGGCACCACAAGCTCCACTTGCACCACTCGTGTCGACTTGCAGAAAGGCAGATGCCAGTGAGGTACCAGTCAGATGGTAGATAACTTCAAATCTAAGTTGCCAAAAGTGCACTTACCCGTTGTGAGAGACGCAGCACGGTCGTCGACCGCAGTCGATTCTACAGCTCCAGTAGCGAGGCTGAGGCACGCCGCTGACCGCAAGAGCCGAGATCAGCAAGGCTACGACGAGCGTTGTCACCTGCATTTTTGGGGACTGGTGAGTTTGTTCAGGGTTCTGGACGATGGGAAAGGTTCTGTTTTAGGTCGCCTTATATGCTCGTCTGGTGCTGTTGGAAGCGTCACCTCTGAGAGGTATGCGCCGTATACGATGGGTGCGTCTTTACTCACTATTCAGACGATCGATCCGTAGAGGCAGCTACAGTAGTAATGAAAAGCGGTATTTGCTAGGGACGAAGAACGAGCAGGAGCATCCGACCGTGCCGCGACTAGCGACAATCGAGTCCTTCAAGCCTCTTGAAAGTAGTGTAGCTTTCCCACACACAAGGTTCCCACGCCTTGCACGCTGGACGGAAGCGGGGAGCAGCGATATCTCATTAGCCACAGACGGCACGGCGAAAGAGCTGAGCTCGGGCTGGCAGCAAGAAGGACAGTTGCCGGACTGGTCTTTATTAGAGAGCATCAAGGGGTTGCTTCGGCCTGAATGTTGACACGAAACTAATCGAGCCGGAGCAGCTGTCCTTAACCAATCAATCAGATCCGTATCAAGGGCAGTCGTAGCCAATGTCGACGCAATGGCTGTCAGAGATGCTGTTGCAATATTCAGAAAGAGGGGCGTAAGCGATGACTGAACAATCACGCAGAAGTGCGACAAGGAACCAGGGCTGTATACAGTTCGATCAACTCACGAATTGAAACAGCATTGCTGATGATAACCGCATTCGCCCAAACCCTCGGCGCCGCATTCTTGGCCAGCGACAGCGGAAGGGGCGAAGAAGGCCATGCAAAGAGCGATGACAAGCTGGCTGAGGATCTTCATCTTGGTAATCGTGATCGTTGATGTGAGATGCGGAGATTTTGTTTGGGGCGTGTGAGAGGGGAAGGATGAGAAGAAGATCGAGAGTGGCTGGGAAAGCAGACTGTATTTATGCTTCAGCCTATGGAGACGGGTCGCTCGGAGTGGCGGTGCCGTAAGTACGATCTCGAGAGTGGGACCGCAGCGCCAGCGGCGTTTTGAAAGCGATCTGAGCTGCAAAGGAAGCTTCTCCGTTGCAGGTATCAAGGGAACTCGCTCGCACAGCCCCCGTCAACCCCACCCAAACGTCATTGTGAAAGGGAAAACAACGCCTCAAGTGGGTGCACTCTCGGTGCGTGCGAAAGTGAGCATCGGGTTCTCGTGTAGTTTGGATACAGTGGTCAAACATTGTGTGTCTCGCGCGAAAGCTGCGAGACAGCGTTTGATGAGCACGTTTGGATTGCACCTCCTCTCTTCGTCTCGTCAGCGCGCTCTTCTCAAGCCTGCTCAGTCTTTGCCCACACTACTACTCCTCCCTCGAATTCTGCCTCGCTGCGCTCGATCGGCCCTGACGGCGTTTCGTGGAGCCTTGAGGCGTATCGGGTCGCTGCAACAATTGTTCCTGCGATCAAAGCTTTTGCTTCATCGCCGCTTGAGATCAGGTCTCCTCATGTGGATGCTTCAGCCCTCGGTGTAGGGCTAAGGATGGCGCCTTGGGCGCTTCAGCAAGCTGATCTGGGGGCTGAAGGGGGGCAGTGCTGATGATGGAGGCTGTGCAGCCAGCTTCTTGATAGATTGACAGGTTAGATGGTTCAGTACTTGAAATCTCAAGCTTCCTTTCGAGTATTTCTCTGTATGGTCAAGATCAGAGCGATATACGAGAGCCACACTTTACGTAAAGTGCACTCACCCCCGTAGTAAGATTACTTCAGTACGATGTCTGATGTGCATGACGGTAAGTCTAGGCCCCAGCGCCAGGAAAAACCCGCAGCGCTCACAAGATTCTCCTCACGGTACCGAGGATAACACTCAAGGTCACGACGCGACGGCGTACGAGCACAGCAACGAGGCTGGCCCTCATGATGCTGACAACCAGGCCACCGAGCCAGTCGAGGGTGGAACATCGGTTCTGCCCAGCGAACATCAGGAGATCCGATCTCACGCTCATGCTTCTTCGTCGTTGTGTATCCAGGCTTGTGACAGGATGAATTTCAAGAGCTCTTCGGACCGCATCTGAAGCAATGTCGATACGTTGGAACGACAACTCACTCGGGCGGAGACAGACGATGAACGAAAGGCGAACAGTAGAGGGATTAGGTTGCATTTCTAGTCAGATCTGACGACCGAGTGAAGGAACGAGCAGAAGACATGGTGCAGTCGAGTGGGCCGTCGTTGGTGGATTCAAGTGCTGTCCTCGGCGTCGGAAGCAGCATCGCCGTGGATTGCTCGGTCTACGGAACGGAGCTCTAGGGGCAATTCGGGTCGTTTGAACAGGTGAAACGGGGGCCATGAGGAGAACTAAGAAGGGCAATATCGACCACCACTGTCAGTCACAGCCAAATCACAAGATGTGTTCGCATTGCATACTAGAGAGTCAACTTACTCGTAAGTCTCGCAACAGTATAGGTCTTTTGAACAGCGGCAATCACTACCATCCGCTGCGGCCCCCATAGCCAGAAGAAGCACGGCAGACAGGGCGGCAAAGGAGAAGAAGGTGAACCTCATGGATGTTAAAAATGGGAAGAGCGGTAGCAAGATTGTTGAGTGAGTTGTTGGATGGATGGATGGTTGGTTGGATGAAAGAACGAAGAGCAAGAGAGACCGTGCCGGCTTATGAGCTTTTCGACCTCTGATCTTGGCGCAGCCGCACAGATGAGTGGACATGTACACATCTGGCAAGAGATGAGGAAGGGTGACGTGGCAGCAGCCTGGTGGCTGTGTTGCACTTACGCACACACAGTTTCATCGATGGCCTTGACCAGGAGATGAGGCGCCACCGTTGGTCAAAAGCAAGAAGGGCCTCTTCATCTCCTAGAGCCAATTTTCAAGTATATTGTCGAGGGAGTCACAAAGGTGTGAAAAGAGGTTTGAAGCTGGTGGGCGAAGACAATCCGACTACGGCGGTATCTGTTACCCGTCCTGGTCAGCGATGCAAAAATGGCGACGTAGGGCTACAACGCGGTTACAGCTGGCTGATGACGAAATCAACTAATGAAGGGAGGAGACTTGCTCAACTTTCGCAAACTCTCCCTTGGCCTTTCTCCTGTGCCTGAAAGCAGAGTCCCTTGTGGGAGCTGTAATAAGCATTGTCGTGACACACCTCATCACGGTAGGTTGCTGTCCCCCGTGAGCCACTTTTGTGGCTGCAAAGTCGGCCCGAAAGTGGCACCATGCCGAGTGACAGCCGCGGCTCCTCGGCATGCTCTTGGTCTTCGGAGCGTGCAGTTTGTCGTTTGGGTGAGTCTATTTCATCGCCACCGCCATCTCTGTCCGTCTTGATCAAGCGGCTCTTGAAGTTTTCGGTCATGATCTATACAATTTCGAGAAAGAACAAAAAGGAAGAAAGAAAAAATAGAAGAAAATGCGGGTCAAGAAAGTCGGCTCGAAATTTCAACGTTTCTGTGAGGCTGAGCGCGTGACGCTCAAGGCGTTCGGCGAGCACATGCTGCCGGACGGCGGCGTCAAGGACCGCCCGTACAAGCAGGCCAAGAACGGCTGGGGCGGACACATCCTCATCATCGGCTCCGGCGCGGCGTACATCGAGCTGCCGGCCAAGGCGGGCTACAACGCGTCCAAGGCGGCGACCGTGTCGCTGCACTCGTCGCTGTCGGCCGAGCTGCACGCGTACCACCAGGTGGACAACGTGCGCAACTCGATCGTGTGCCCGCTCAAGATCGAGTCCAAGATGGCCGAGGGCCGCATGCTCGACACGCACGACCAGTTCCTCCTGCCGACGCTCACCATCCCGGAAGCGGCGAATAAGATCGTCGAGATCTTCGAAGGCGACCGTAGCAGGATCGTCTATCTGCCTCGTGCAATGTACGGATTGAGCTACGCCAGCAAGGTGCTTCCCGCCTGGGTGCTTGACACCATGCTCCTGTCGCTTGGCGCCGCGGACACGTTTATGGCGTACGCCAAGGAGTTCCGCAGCCGCGACGAGAACATTCACCAGTAGTAGCAAGTGTCTCGAACCGGTGGCTCTGGAATTGCAAGTCGATCAAGGAGGAAGTCTGCGTTGAGATCGGAATCAAGGCTTGTGCAGAAGTGAGAGAGTGTGCAAGAGTGATGAGATCGGGCGGTTGTTTTGTCCGATCGACATTGCAGTTCGGATCGCCTTGTCGAAAAGCTTGTCCTGCCTTACCTGACCGCCTGCCGAAGCGATTGACTTTCTGCAGCGACAAATTTCGGACCTCATTTGCCGATCCGTGCACTCGGCAGTTCTCCCGGCCCGTGCGTTGAACGCCTTTTTTCTTTCTTTTTTTTTTTTTTTTTTTTTTTTTTTTTTTTTTTTTTTTTTTTTTTCCTTTCGCTCTCCGAACGCCAAGAAGTGACTTAGGGGCTTGTCAACGTCTAGCGCACAGTTCGTGTGCCTCAAAGCCCAACTGTCTCTGCACTCAGGGCTGGCAGGATAGTCCTTTGCTAATGGTATGCGAGCAGCAGCCAAGCGAAGAGGAGAAAGAATCGACGAGAAAAAGCCAATCTTGAAAATGTGTCCTGAAGGCCCGTAGAAGAAGACAGAGAGAGAGAGGACGTGCATTGCTGCGTCAAACGCGCTGCCGTTTGCTGTGCTGTGCGGTGCGGTGCGGTGCGGTGCGGTGCTTTGCTGTCATTTTCAAGATTCTGCTGTGGCTTTGAACAGCTGCACTTCGGCCGTGGCGCGTCTTGGTGTGGGAGACGCGCGGTGGAAAAAGACGTGTCTTGATTTTTCTTTTGTGTGAGTTGGACCCTTCCTTCAGGCTTTGAGACACACACACACACACAAGCTCTGTGTCTCTGTCAGTGCCGACACGCAGGTCGAAAAGCCCCTGTTTCCAAATTTGACGACAGACACTGCTTCTTGCTTCATCTCGCTTAAGATAAAAGTTAGCGCTGAAAACTTTCTTCTCCTTCGCAGCTTCACTCGACCCGATGAGCGAGCTGTGGTCCTCTTGCACCATTGCCAGGAGGTGAGGCTTCAATTTCCTGTCGTCAGGGTGTAGCGCTTCCAGCCTGACGGACAAGTTGGCCCTTGAAAGGACGGCGAGAAGAAAATCGATAAATTGATTATTATTATTATTATTATTATTATTTTTTTTTTTTTCCTCGTAAAAAAAAGGTTCTAGTGTGGCCGAACGGCGTCGACCGGCACTCGCTTGCTACCGATCCCTTAGTCTACGAGAAGCGGAGCAGCCGAATGTTGGCCATCATCAGGCTTAGGCACAGCAGGCACATCCGATGTCGGGTAAAGTGTGTGCGTGAGAGAGAGAGAGAGAGAGCGAGAAAGTGGTGTTTCGGGAAGGCCGAAAGTGACCCACTGCTCGCTCTGTGCATACGGCGAGAGGAAGCTCAGTCTCAGGAGCAGCAAAGGACCCTTTCCCGCCTCGGTGCGGCGTTGCCTCTCTCTCTCTCTCTATCTTTGTCACAGAGCTCGAACCCTTATTTGGCTCTGACTTTGTTTGCTTGCTTGCTTGCTCCAACGCCGCTTTCATCTCTCTACTGTATCGGATCTCAACGCCGTTGCAAGTCGAATCGAGTCGAGCTAACTAAGTCGAGACATTTCTCCCACCTCTCTTCTCCCACCACTTGATCTCGCTCTCTCCGTCAGCCACCATCCTCACTCGCTGCTGCTGCTGCTCACCCACATCGCATCATTCGTCTCGACCATCATCGATTCCTGTCGTTGACCCACTCGTCCCACTACAGCGATACGTAGAGCATCCATCACTAGGCCGTTTCGCGATCGGGATCCACGCACACGGCTGGTTCCGTCTGCAACCGCAATACCACTAACTATCTTGATCGACATCCATTCCTCCTTTCAGCAGCTGCTTCTTCTTCTTGTCACTTCTCGGTGGATCTCTCCCGCATGCATCTGTAACTCCAGCCTTGCTTGCATCGTCGTCTCGTCACGATCTAGCCGCCAGATCCCGCCTTCCCCCCTCTTCGACTCGCTGGCTCGAGTCAGACGCACGTCGAAATTCTTTCATCATGGCCTTTGGTCGCTCAGAGCACCTTTACAGCCACAGTGGCCTCGATCAGGCCGGCCGTCACTATGACCCCAATCACACGCAGCCCTATCAAGCGGGGCCGTCTGATCAGTCTTACATCACCGACCCCACACACCCAGATTACGATCCCATGGTCGACCCCAACCTCCAGCTCAAAACCGTCAGGACCGCCGCCGCTTCCATTGCCGAGTCACACCGATCGGAACAGCGCAGAGACGAGAGAAGGAAAGCAAAGCGCACCAACAGCCTCTCGCACAAGCTCTTTCGTGGTCGAACTTTGCGCAAGCAACAACAGCAAAAGGGCTCCACTCTGGCACATTTAGTCTCCGAAGAGGCCAAAAAGCGTCGCTCCGATGGTCCCTCCGGCTACCACCTCGACTCTGACGCTGCCTTTGCTTCGGCCCAGCAGGGCGTCGTGCCCGATTCAGCCATTGCCGAACAAGGCTCCGACGAGAAAGACGAGCCGACGCAAGATGCGGTCCTACCACAATCCGAACCGGCTGGTCCAACCATGCGCAAGATGAAGCCCAAGAAGAGGAGAAACGTCTACGTCAACATCCCCCCGCCCCGTTCCGAACTGCGCAAGAACGGCGAGCCAGCCGTCGTCTACCCGCGCAACAAGGTCCGCACCTCCAAGTACACCATCCTCACCTTTCTTCCCAGATTCCTCTTTGAGCAGTTCCGCCGCGTCGCCAACATTTACTTCTTGGGTCTCGTCGTCCTTCAAGTTTTTCCTACCTTCGGTGCAACCATCCCGCAGATCGCCATGTTGCCGCTTGTCGCCATCCTAACCATCACCGCCATCAAGGACTCGATAGAGGACCATCGCAGACACGTGCTCGACAACGAGGTCAACAACTCGGCCGTCACCCGTCTCGGCAGCTGGCGCAACCTCAACCAGGCCAAGGACCAGCGTTCCTGGCTTCAGAAGCTCTTTGGCCTTTCGGGACGAGGCAGCGGCAAGGTCTCCAAAGGCGTTCGCAAGCTGCGTGAAAAGGAGGATGCCATCGGAATGCGTCAAGTTGGTGGCAGCTCGCGGCGTTCCAACGGGGCAAACGACGCTTTCCGCGGCACAGACGAGTTCGGACGCCGACCCGACACACGCAGTATGCGCAGCGACAGCATCGTCAGCTCCCGCGCTCTGGGCACCATCATGAGCGAAAGCGAGCGCGAGAGCAGCAGCCTCTACGGCACAAGCTACAACCATTCGAATGCAGCACTCACCCGCGGCATGTCATCAGCCAACTACGCTGACGCGAATGCAAGCAGCGTCTCGGTGCTCCAGCCGCTCCAACCCAACCAACAGCAGCAGCAGCAGCAGCAGCAGCAGCAGCAGCAGCAGCAACAAGGTCCCAGCGCCACCACCGTTCTCACTTCAGGCGCCAACGTCGAAGGCGTCGTCGACTATCGACGACACACACCCGGCACCGCACGATGGGAACGCACGCTCTGGAAAAAGCTCGAAGTCGGCGACATTGTCATGCTGCGCGAGGATGAGCAGGTCCCCGCCGACATTGTTGTGCTCAACACGTCCGACCCGGACGGTAACGCGTACATCGAGACGAAAAATCTCGACGGCGAAACCAACCTCAAGGTGCGCAAGTCGCTCAAGGCCACCATGGGCATCCAATGCGAAGAAGACGTCGAGCATGCTCGCTTCGTCATCGACAGCGAAGCGCCGCACGCCAACCTCTACAGCTACAACGGCCTGCTCAAGTACAGCGTCAGCGAGCCCAGCAAGGAAGGCGACTTTGCCGACACGCTCGAGTCGTTGCCACCGGACAGCAGCGCCTACGCCGCCGCCGAAGCTCGCACGCGCCGCGTCGAGCCCATCACCATCAACGAGCTCCTGCTGCGAGGCTGCGCTCTCCGAAACACCGAATGGGTCATTGGCCTTGTCCTCTTCACGGGCGAAGACACAAAGATCATGCTCAACTCGGGTGAGACCCCGTCCAAACGCTCCAAGGTCGAGAAGGAGACCAACTTCAACGTCATTGTCAACTTTGTCATCCTCATGGTCCTCTGCATCGTCTGTGCCGTCATCGGCGGCCTGCGTCTCAGCAACAAGAACACCAGCCGCGCCTACTACGAGGTGGGCGCCGAGATCAGCACCAGCAACGTCGTCAATGCGCTCGTCATCTTTGGCTCGTGCCTCGTCGTCTTCCAGAACATCGTGCCCATCTCGCTCTACATCTCCATCGAGATTGTCAAGACCATCCAGGCCTTCTTCATCTATCAGGACATCGAGATGTACTATGCGCCGCTCGACTACCCGTGCGTGCCCAAGACATGGAACATCTCGGACGACCTTGGCCAGATCGAGTACATCTTCTCCGACAAGACCGGCACGCTCACGCAGAACGTCATGGAGTTCAAGAAGTGCTCCATCAACGGCGTCTCGTACGGTGACGGCGTCACTGAGGCCATGGTCGGTGCAATGAAGCGAGAGGGCAAGGACACGTCGGGCTTCAGCGCAGAGAAGCAGGAGCAGGAGCTGGCCATTTCCAAGAAGCGGATGGTCGACATCATGAATGGTGCCTTCAAGAACCGGTATCTGCGACCCAGCAAGATGACGCTCATTTCGACGCCCATGGCCGAGACGTTGGCGGCAGGCGCTTCGGACGCACAGCGCAAGAACATCATCACGTTTTTCCGAGCTCTTGCGCTCTGTCATACTGCGCTTGCGGATCGTCCGGATGGCAACGATCCGTACACGCTAGACTACAAAGCCGAATCGCCAGACGAGGCCGCTCTGGTCGCAGCTGCGCGTGATGCTGGTGCCGTCTTCATCGCCAAGAACAACAACACGATCGATATCGAGGTGCTGGGCCAGCCCGAGCAGTACACGCCGCTCAAGGTGCTCGAGTTCAACAGCACCCGAAAGCGAATGTCGATCATCGTACGTGAAGCCGACGGACGCATTCTGATGATCACCAAGGGTGCTGATTCGGTCATCTACCAACGTCTTCGTGCCGATCATCCCGAAGAGCTAAAGCAGGCCACCTTCCACGATCTTGAGGCCTTCGCCAATGCTGGTCTGCGTACGCTTTGCATCGCTTACCGCTACCTGGACGAAGCCGAGTACATCGAATGGGCGCGCATTCACGACGAGGCCAGCGCCAGTCTCACTGACCGTGACGAAGCCATCGACGAGGCGAATGAGAAGATCGAGGTCGATCTCACCCTGCTAGGTGCCACTGCGCTCGAGGACAAGCTGCAGGTGGGCGTGCCTGAAGCCATCGAGACGCTGCACCGAGCCGGCATCAAGCTGTGGATCTTGACGGGTGACAAGCTTCAGACCGCCATCGAGATCGGCTTCAGCTGCAACCTGCTTACCTCGGACATGGAGATCATGATCATCTCGGCCGATCACGAGACAGGCACGCGCGCACAGCTCGAGGCGGCGTGCAACAAGATCGCGGCTGCAGGCAGGCCCGTGGTGGTGGTGGAGGAGCCGTCGACGCGCAAAGGTGGCAAGGCGCGCAAGAACCGTCTCACCGTCGAACGAACCGAGCAAGCGCCCAAGGACGGGTTTGCGGTTGTCATTGACGGTGAAACGCTCCGTTATGCGCTCGACTCGAATCTGCGGCCGCTGTTCCTGGCGCTCACCACGCAGTGCGAGGCTGTTGTCTGCTGCCGTGTCTCGCCCGCCCAGAAGGCGCTCACGGTCAAGCTGGTCAAGGACGGCAAGAATGCGATGACCCTCGCGATTGGCGACGGTGCCAACGACGTTGCCATGATTCAAGAGGCGCACTGCGGCGTGGGCATCGCTGGTCTCGAGGGTGCCCAGGCATCGATGAGTGCCGACTACGCCATCGGCCAGTTCCGCTTCCTCACTCGATTGCTGTTGGTTCACGGCCAGCTGTGCTACCACCGCATCTCGGATCTGCACAAGGTTTTCTTCTACAAGAATATCATCTGGACCTCGATCTTGTTCTTCTACCAGATCGACTCGGACTTCACCGGCAGCTACATCTTCGACTACACGTACATCTTGCTGTACAACCTTGTGTTCAGCTCGCTCTGCGTCATTGTGATCGGCGCGCTCGACCAGGTGGTCAACATCAAGGCGCTGCTGTCGTTCCCGCAGACGTACAAGCGAGGCATCCAGGGCACCGAGTACACCAAGTTCCTCTTCTACATGAGCATGCTCGATGCTGCGTACCAAGGCGCCGTGTGCTACTTTATTCCCTGGTGGTTCTTCACCTACGGTGCCATGGTGGGCGCCAACGGTCAAGAGATGGACGGGCTCAACATGTTTGGCACCACGATTGCTGCCGGTGCAGTGACCACGGCCAACTTGTACGCTGGCATCATCGCCAAGCACTGGACGGGCATCTTCTGGGCGGTCGAGATCATCTCGCTGCTGAGCGTGTACGTGTGGACGCTGTTGTACTCGGCGTTCCCCGTGTTCGCCTTCCAGGATGTCGGGTTCTGGCTCGTCCAGACGGTCAACTTCTGGGCCATCATCCTGCTCATTACGGTGGTTTCGCTGCTGCCACGCTTCTTTTCGCGCGCCTGGCGCTCGTCGTTCCACCCGAACGAGCACGACATTCTGCGCGAGGCATGGACACGTGGCGATCTCAAAGACCAGCTGGGTATCGCTCACCACAGCAAAAAGAGGGCGAAGCGGGCTGCTGATGCCGCCGCAGCAGCAGCTAAGCATGGCATTTACGACGAGGACGACACTCATGCGGATGACTCGTTCACAAGGGGCAGCGATCGCGATTTGGAAGGGCAGAACAACCGCCTCTTCGCGCAAGCCAAGCGATCGACCGAGCGCCAGCGTCATCATCAACAGCAACATCAGCAGCGCTTCAAGAACCTGTCTGCTGTGGGCGAGGAAGACGACAGGTCAGACACGTCGGCTGATCCGCTTCAGATGGGCGGCGACTACGAGGATCACTACTCGCGCCGCAACGTCGGAGGCTATGGTCAGAATCTGCACACGGGGACGCCCCAGCTGCAGCCGCCGTCTGGATACAGCCCCGCGGCGAGCTATGATCGAAACAATGGCGCCGTGTCTGGACTGTCGTTCTACGATCCAGACTCGCTTGCCGTCAGCGGCGATGCGACGCACGCTCCTCAGTATGACAATTACGACCCAGAAAGGACGCCTCGACCTGATGGTGTGCCGACGATCCAGGTTCAGACGTCGACCTGGGCGGATCAGGGCAATGGCACAGGCCAGGCCAGGCATCCGATGATGACGAAGCAGCCGTCGAAGGACAGCTTCACGCGGGCGTTTGACGACGAGTTTGGAGCCGAGTACGATCAAGGTGTGAATCCCTACCCGGCTGCGACGGGCAATGGGTACGCGCCTGCAGGATCCAGATCGGTGTCGGGCTCGAGCTACGGCTCGGGCGCCACTCACGCGAATGCGAGGGCCAACAACGCTGCGGCGGCAGATCAGTCCGGGTCGAATCCGACCACGCCGACCAAACTGGCTGGCGCGAGATACCACGATCGGTTCAAGACACCTTCGCCGCCGCCGCCAGCAATGCCGCTGATGGATTTGTCAGCCATGGCTGCATCGTCTTCGCAGCAGAGCTTGACGGTCGGGGGAACGGCAACAGCGAGGCAGGCGGGAGGCGGCCATTCGCATGAGCTGTCGGGTGCGTCGCAGATGTCGTGGCATACGGCTGCAGGGTCGAGTCACGAGAGGGCGCCTTCGGATGCGTCCAAGTTTATGGCGTTGTAGTGACGTGTTTTTTTTTTTTTTTGTTTTTTGTTTTTTGTTTTTTGTTTTTTTTTCCGTTGTATGGACACTTCATTTGCTTTGTTATGTATGACTCGTTTGCAAGTTCAAGTGGTAGGCAGTCGGTTGTATGGATGGTGTGTGTGTGTATTGGGTTGCGACATCGTGTGAAGCGGTGTGACGGCATCGTTGCAGGTTGTGGGAAAGGGATTTTTGATGCCTCAATTTCGGGCTGGCTTTTCAGCGCTGTGTTTTTGTTGTCGTTGGTCAACTCGCTTGAAAAGATTCGGAACTCGGGCTATGCGCCCACTTTTTCTCAGACCTTGAACGGCTAAACAAGACTTCTTTCCGCTCTCCACCATCCTGCTCCTTCGCGAAGCTATCTCACCATGAGCGCAACAGACTCATCAACGATCTACGTCGGCAACATCCCCTCCAACTTGGACGAATCCGCGCTAGCCGCGCACTTTGCGCCCTTCGGCGACATCGTCTCGATCTCTGTGCCGTCCACATCAACACCCGCGGGGGGCAAACGCAACAAGGGGTTTGGATTCATCACGTTTTCTACGCCCGACGATGCGCTGGATGCGCTGGACAACATGAACCTCAATGCGATCGATGGGCGGACGATCAGTGTTAATCTGGCCGATCCGAACAAGGTCAAGCAGCAGCAAGCAGGCGGTGCGAGGAGCGGAAGGGCCGTGTGGGATGATGAGGAATGGCTCAAGCAGCATGCTGCGGACGGAGGGGATTCTACAGGAGCGGCATCGAGTGCACAACAAACGGACCAACCTCTTCAGGCTACACCATGAAAACTCCGACCTCTTGCTGCACCGCCGCACCGCCATCATACACCCCCTCGCGGGAACGACGAGGCGTACTCCTTGGCCACGTTCAACAAATTTGCTTCGGCCATGAGCATCTCGATCGTGTGCTCGAAGCGCGCTTTCTCCTCGTCGTTCAACTGGTCCGTGACTCGGTCGGCGTTGTTGTCATGATTGAGCAGCACTAGCAGCTGAACGTACTTTCTGTGCAGAGAGGAGAGTGGAGACTGGTGTTGCGACGAGACGTTTTCCGGGTGCAGTGCGTTCTGCAACTCGGACTTGGCGTGGTTGCCGACCTCGTCGAAGAGCGCCAGGAATGCGCCTAGACGAAATGCAACCAGTCGACGTCAGTGCGCCCGCACACGCACACTGCGCGGAGAGCATCCAAGGATGGGGGAAGACTTACGTTGCTCAGTATGCCCCACCGGGGCGTTGTTCTCGAGTAGCGCGCGCAGCCTCGACGTGACCGCTGGCAAGGAATTGTCCGCTCCGGGCGCGATGTACGCCTCGTGCGTCCGCATGTGGCGCTCGTACGCCGCATAGTTGGGGTCCAGGCGCCCACGACCCCGTGGCGATCCCAGGGGCACGTATTGCAGCGGTTCGTTGAGGTACAGATTCAGCGGCCCGAGCAGGCTGCGGTACAGGTTCTCGTACTGCGAGGACGGTTCGGAGGAGGAGGAGGACGCGAAGACGCTGTCGGGCGGAGCGGAGCGGTAGAGCGGCGCGGGCATCGGGCGTGCTCGGCGGGGCGGGGCTTGGGGTAGCGCGTGGATGAGGTGCAGGAGGGGGAGGAGAGGTTGCATTATGTGAGAAAACGTGGGCGTGGCGCTGCTGCTGCGATTGGATCGTGTCAGAAGGGGGGAAAGGATGGACGATGTTTGTGAACGCGAGTTGGCAAAGATTGACCCAAGAGCTGGAAAGCCTTTATATACCCCTGATCCGATGTTCAAACTGGTCAGTAACCCTAACCCAACACGTTGCCACACAAGCCGTTCCGACAACTTTGGCTTCGGAAAGCGTCGACACTCGAAAGAACGACAACGTCCGCACCACCGTTACGATTCATAAGCCTCGAATTCGTCCTCCTCGTCGTCCCACTGCGCTGCGCGCTTACCCTAAGCCCAAGCCCTCCATCAATCGTCACTTTACACACGCACATTCACACGGTGACATAGGAACCACTCGGGGTCATTCATCATCGCCTGCTCCTGTGATACCCGAGCGCGACAAGAGCCGAGATGAAACGTACACTGCTGCGCTAGCGTGGGAGAGAGAAAGCGGCTGGGTAATGTGCGCGGGTGGGCGTGGCATCAACTAACCGCTGCGTGTGTGTGCGGGGTTGCAGGATCGAACGTCGTCAAGTTGTTTCTCCGAGGCGGGACCGATGCCGCACCAGCCGACCGGTTTCGGAGTCGGCGGGACAAGATGGTGCATAGGGTTTGTGGCCATAGGATCGCTCGAGAGAGGCTTTGAGATTCGAGGGTCATGTGAGTCTACTCGCTCGCTCGGTGTGTACATCTTGCCTTGCAGCGCTGTGTGCGTGCGATGCCGCCGTTCATATCTCGCTTTGCGCCAACTCGCGCACAACGCTGTGCGCGGACCGTCGGCGTCGAACACCCCTCTGATACACTGTGCAATTGCTATCGTCGATTTGCGTGATATCTGACGACGCACTCACACACACGGCTCTTTGCTCTTTCGACCTCGGCATCGGCCGTGTGTGGGTGTGTGTGTGTGTGTGTGTGCCCCATCGCCAGGCAGACCCCACCGTGCGAAGAGACGTAGTAGCCGCGGTTGAGGAGGGTGAGGTGCGAGGGCAATGGGACTCATTTCTTGGCATCCTCGACCGAGTCTCGATCAACCCATCGTGTTGGACGACAGGTTTGGTTGACATGTTATGTCAGAGTTTTGTCAGGTTGATAGTCTCAGACTCACGGCGACACGACCACGGATAGCACAGCGCGACCGACGAGCAGCGGCATGATCGGATGGGCGGCAGCAACACATCACCTCAAAAACTGCTGCTATTCACGATGAACACACACAAACAGACCAGCAAGTCATGCAAGAGCAAGTGAGGACGTAGCATCAAAGCCGTCTACTGAGAAACTCGCTTCAACCCCACAGAGCCGTGTTCTGGCGGGCATTTGCGTTGTAGCGTCCACCGGCGGTCTTGAACTGCTTGACCTTGTCGTCCAACTTGCGCTTCGTCTCTGGGTCGAGCTTGACGTTGACCGCGTCGGCGTTCTCCTTTGCACGGCTCGCCTTGGACGTACCCGGCAGGGGAACGATGACGTCGCTGCTGGCCATGAGCCAAGCGAGGCCGAGCTGCGTGGGCGTGACGGGCGGCTGGTGCTGCTGGGCGAGCAGCTTGAACTCGTTGGCCAGCTCGAGGTTCTTGGCGAGGTTTTCTTCGCTCATGCGGTCCTGGTGGCGGCGCATGTCGTTCTCGGGCAGATCGTTGATCGACTGGATGGTTCCAGAGAGGATTCCTTTACCCGTAGGAGAGTAGGCGAGGATGGGCAGCTTGTGCTGTTCGCAGAACTCGACGATGCCCAGGTTGTACGCGTCGAGCTCCCAGGGGCTGACTTCGAGCTCGACGCACGCAATGGGCGCGACGCTGACGGCCTCCTTGATGCTCGCCAGCCCGAGCTCGGACAGCGAGATGTGCTTGAACAGGCCTTTACCCGTCACCTTGTTTCCGTCGGCGTCCGTGTAGGTCTCGCTGGAGAGCGAGAGCATGTTGTACATGATCTGGGTGATGCTCGCGTTGGAATCGCGGCGTGCCATTTCGTACACGTCGATCTCCTTGCCGCCCTGGTCGGTTCCGAGCTGCTCGCGGATGCCGCGCAGGTCCGCCTCGAGCGCCGCCACGGACGAGTCCGGCTTGAACCCGCCCATACCCTTGGCCCGGACGTTCTCGATCGACACACCGCCCTTGACGGAGAGCACAGTCTTGGATTTGTACTCCGGATACGCCTCGTAGAAGCGACGCAGCAGCTTGAGGTTGGCATACGGGTCCGACTGCGGGCCGTAGAACGCACCGGAGTTGAGAAAGTTGCTGCCCGAGTCGACGGCGGCCTTGATGGTCTCAAAGGCTTGAGCGTCGCGCGTGGCGTGCTTGGGGTCGCACCACGTCATGCCCATAAGGCCAAAGGCGACGCGGCCGACGGTAATGTGGCCAGCAGCGCCGCCGAGAGTGATCGTTGGGATGGAAGAAGTCATGTTTGTGTTTGCTCTAGAGAGATCTTTTGTTGAGGAGATGGGATGGTGAGGTGGACGAAACAAGAAAGCCTCGCTATTTACGTCTGATTGCTCAACACCTTGGCTGCTTACGGTGGCCGTATAGCGAAACAATAATCCCCACTCGCCACTAGACAATCTAGACAATCTTGTTGCTGTGAGGATTCACAGATTCCTGCAAGATGTTGATAAGCGAACAAGGCCGCTCCACACCATCCTTGATGACTTGCTCGTCGTTGGTCATGGAGTACCGGCCACCTGTTCCCGCGCTTATAGGCGAGATGCTCGCATGGAGTGAGTTTGCTATGCTCCTTGGTGACCATCCATCATCATCATCATCTCCACGGACTACGACGTGCAAAGGCCGAGACGGCGGTTCGCGCGGTGCAGGTGTTTGGTTTTTTTTTAAAGATTGTTACACCGGCATCTGTCTCGAGAACGGAAAAGAAAAAAAAAAAAAAAAAAAAAAAAAAAAGTGCGAAATTCAGTGCACGTGATGGAGAGTGGAATTCTGGCAGGAGAGCGCGTTTGAGGCGAAAACCAAAACATTGAGCGCTTTTCTTGTGTTTTTTTCTCTTTTTCTCTTTTTTTTTTTTTTTTTTTTTCCACTGTTTGACAGCGTCTTGACAGCGTCTTGACAGCTTTCGTTTCGGCACGACCGACTGACTGACTTTTGGATATCCTCAATCCTCTATGGAGCAGAACAGGGAGCACTCTGCGAAGGAGGGGAAGGACAGAGAGCAAGGTCGAGGATGAGCTTCGGATCGTCAGAGGGCGGCGTAAGGTTGAAAGTGTGGGTTGAATGAAACGAATGTTGGTCTGGCTTCTACTTTTCTCTCTCTCTGTGCTTTTTTTATGCCAAAAAGGCTACTGTACGCATCCCGTGTGGCACAAAGATGGATGCAGGAGCTTGCATGATGCGCTTCAGCACTCACTCTCGCTGTGCAGCTCACCTCTTTAGCCCGACGCAGACCAAGTTTGACGCAAAGAGAAAGCCAAAACCCTGTCTGACCTTTTTTGTTGACCTGTTTCTGCTCTGCTTGCTGTCATCGGTTGGCTTTCCCTTTCCTCTTCACCATCTTTGTTCACTCTTCCCTACACTCTTCTTCTTTCCCCTACCTCGATCGGTTCTTGGGTAGCCGACACCAGGTAGACCTACCGTGGACAGGAAGGACTGCAACCCTCATCAACCAGCAAAACACTCGAAGCGATCAAGCGCTCGTCATCGTCGACAACAACAACAACAACGGACAGGCATCTCCCGTCTCTCTGCTCTTATCTATCTCATCCTTACATCGCATCGATACCGCTTCTAGCTCTCTCTCTATACCCTTTCCCCTCGGTCCTCCAGCGCACAAGTCTGTTGATATTTCCACACACGATGGCATCCACAATGGCCACGGGGCCTTCGTCGCTAGCAGCAGCCCACCAGCTGCCTGCTCACCCGGGCTACGCTCCCACCACGTCGACACTCCCATCACGTCCGCGACCTGCTTCGACGGTTGCGTCCAGACAACCCGCGTCTGCCGCTAGTGACGCTCCTGCTGCATCCGCTGCTGTTGCAACATGCTCGAAAAGCTCGTCAAAGAAGCCGACGCTTCCACCGCCTCCCAAGGTCATCATCGACTCGGAGGGGAGGGCGTTCAAGCGCGGTGATCTGCTCGGTCAGGTAAGTCTCACGCTGTTTTCCAGTTGCTCGCCAGCTTTTTTTTTTTTTTTTTTTCTTTTTTTTTTTTTCTTTTTCTGATTGACCCTCTCTCTCATCTCATTCTTTGGCGCTGTCGTTCTTAGGGAGGATTCGCACGCGTTTACATGGCCGTGGACCCGGAAGGCCGGCGCAAGGCGTTCAAAGTGATCGCCAAAGCCGCCATTGCCAAGTCGCGCAAGAACCGTCAAAAGATCCTGGCCGAGATCATGATCCACAAGTCTGTCGACCACATCCACGTTGTCAAGTTCGAAGACTGTTTCGAGGACGATGTCAACGTTTACTTCCGGCTCGAGCTGTGTCGCAATGGGTCGCTCAACGATATCGTCAAGAAGCGCGGGCCGTATACGGAGCCCGAGGCGCGGTACCTCATGATCCAGATCCTCGCCGGAACGCAGAATCTGCACCAGAACAGCATCATCCACCGCGACCTCAAGCTGGGCAACGTCTTCCTCGATGAGAAAATGCACGTCAAGATCGGCGACTTTGGCCTGGCTGCGCTGCTCAAGCATCCGGAGGAGCGCAAAAAGACCGTGTGCGGGACGCCGAACTACATCGCCCCGGAGATTTTGTACGATCAGGGGCAGGGGCACAGCTTCGAGGTCGACATCTGGAGTGTTGGCGTCATCATGTATACGTTGTTGGTCGGGAAGCCGCCGTTCCAGACGCCGAAAGTGGACGAGATCTACGAGCGTATCCGACAGAACGCGTACGAGATCCCGGAGAAGGCTGGCTTGAGTACGGAGGCGATCGATCTGATCACGCGGATTCTGACGCACAATCCGGCGCAGCGCCCGACGCTCGTGCAGATCATGAACCACGCCTGGTTCCACAGCGGGCCTGTGCCGCTCAGCATCCCGCAGACGTCGATCGTGGGCACGCCGTTCCTGCCTGCGCTCACGGCGCGCGAGAGCGCACGCAACCTCGAGATGCTCAAGCGCCAGGCGTGCTGGGACGACCGCGCTGACGATTTGCTCGAGGACGTCGTCGCTGCCGCCAATGGCGAGGAGGTGTATGCCGACGCAATCGACGACATCGTGGACGCACGCACCGAGCTCGAACAGGCCGAACACGCCGAGGAACGCCGAGAGAAGATGGACCGCGAAGTGCACCACGCCATCCAGCCCGAATCGCCCATCTCGGCGCTGCTTAAAGCCGGGCGTCAGCCGCTCATCAAGGCGCCTGCGCCGCCGCCGCAGAGCTTTGCGAGGTCGACCGCGAACAGCCTGGCCAAGCAGCTGTCGTCGCTGACGCTGTCGCGCGGAGCGGGGGCTGGTGTGGTGGGGGACAAGGAGAATGCCAACCCGGGCGCGATGATGGCGCCGCCTCCTCCTCCGGCTGCGGTGGGGAGGCCCGAGTTTGGGCGGGTGTATTCGCGCAATGGCAACGTCGCTGCTGGTGGTGTGGACGAGCGCGCGCTGCAGCAGAAGGCGCGTCTCGTTGGTGGCGCGTCTGCTACCTCTAGTACGGCAGGTGCAGCGACACGACCGCTCTCGACCACCTCTTCGCTCAACGAGTTTCCCCCCCAACACGCCCTCGCCACCTCGTCCTCGCGCGCGACCCTCGCCTCGGTCGGCAGCTCCACAGCGCTCGCCGCCGGCGCCAAGAAAACACGCACGTCGATCGAAGTCATCATCACCCACCTCGACAGCGCACTCGCCTGCCTCGAGACCAACACGCTCTACACCCCACCCGCCACTTGCGCCATCGACGCCGTGCGCTACGTCGAGAAGCCGTGCGACCTCAACGGCACACGCGTGTTCCCCGAGTCCCCCCGCGTATTCCTCATCTCCTGGCTCGACCACTCCGAGCGCTACGGCCTCGGGTACGCCCTGAGCGACGGCACGGTCGGCGTGTACTTCCGCGACGCCACCTCGATGGTGCTCGCAGCAGGCAAGACCCACGTCGACTACATCTCCACCGTCCGCTCCACCAAAACGTCCACCACAAAAACAGACCAGCTGAAGCGCGAGAGCTTCGTCCTCCCCTCGCCCCCCTCCGACGGCACCGTGCCACGCGAGCTCCACTCCCGAGTCCGCGTGATGAAGTTCTTCGAAAAGGAAATCATGGACCGTCTATACGGCGCCGACTCCCCTCTCACGTTTAGCGATACCGACCGCACCACGGGCATGACGTTCGTGCACAAGTGGTACAAGACCAAGGACGCGATCGTGTTCCGCCTGTCCAACGGCACTGTACAGCTCAACTTCTACGACCACACCAAGGTGTTTTTGACGCACGGCGGGCAGGTGGTGAGCGTGATTGAGCCGCTGGATAGGACGGGGGGCGTGCCGCGGATGACGAGCTGGACCCTGGCCGAGTTTGTGAGCATTGCGTGTACGGATCGGAGCCAGAGGGAGGCGGAGGAGGAGGAGAGGAGACGGTTCAACGTGGAAGGGGCCGAGGAGAGGGCTTATAGGACCAGGCCGGCGGAGAGGAGGAAGGTGAGGGGCCTGGTGACCAAGTTGAGGTACGCGGTCGAGGTGCTGCATACCACGGTGCAGAAGAGGGGGTTGGAGAGGAGTGGGTCGGCTGCGACGAACTAAGGAGCCCTCCCTGAAGAGGCAATCGAGACATTGCAACAACATCGACTTGGAAGACCGCGGATTCGCTCCCTATCGGTTCTTCACCATTTTCCCCGGACTTGCGCTCTCGCAAGCCATCTATATCGCTCATATCATCACTATAAGCTCCTTGACATCACAGCTACGACCACCATATCAAGTTCCCATGCTCCAGTCTCATTCGCTTCGTCTTCTCACCATCTCACATTCATACACACACATATGTTTTTCACGTTTTGCCCAGTTCTTGCATTTTCACGACCACGCACAATGATCTCGTTTCGCTCTCGCTGCCGTGTGCTTTGCCTCTCACCTCCGTGTGAACCATGTGAAGTTTCATGGCTTTGTGAAAGTTTGCATTCCTGCATGTGGGTGATACTGCAGGGGAGGGGGCTACTGCACGACCCAAACAACGTCCGCTGGCCGCACGAAGATCTCGATCGTCGTCAAGCCATCTTTGTCTGCCTCCTCACGCTGCCTCCCTCGCGCCTTCTCCGGAAACGCCGCTGTCGCGCCAACCATGTCATGCACAGCTCTGCGCCTGTCCACTCTCCACTGCGCTTCTCCCGGCGTGGCGTCGGGGTCAAAGTAGCGGATCCCATCGTACTGGCCGTTGTTCAGCCTCAGTGGTGCCGTTGCCGTCGGCGCAAAGAGGGTGCTGACGTGGGAGGAGGGCAGTGACGCTGTAACACCGACCCACACGCCGCTGTGTCCCGTGACAGGGCCGAGGTAGCGCACCTTCGCGCGCACTTTGCGACCCGCTCCCCCCACGCCCGAGGACGGTACACGAGAAGCGGTACTGCCCGCAGCAGCGACACGTCTCCCACCCACAACCTGCTTACCCGCTGCACTGCCGCCTGCCCTCCTCTGCGCCGTCGCACCTGCCTTGCCGCCCACGGGCAGCGAGACAATACACGCGATGCCGACGCGCAAGCTCACCCCGCCCTCGACCAGCACCGCACCCTCTGTTGACTCCACGTCCAGCAGCGAGGGGGACACGGGCCGATATACAATCGTCTTGGTCGACTCGCTCCGCGGCAGACCCTGGCGTGCCTTTTCGACGTTGACCAGTGCATCCGCTGGCATTGCCTCCGCCACCGCCGCTGTCGCCTTACCACCGCCGTTGCTGCTGCTGCTGGTGGTGGCGACGCTGCGCACCGACGCAGGCGACGTCGAGCGTTTGCTTCCGCTCCGCACCGTGGTCTTGGTCGGTGTAGTCGACCGAGATCGAGACCGAGCGCCGGTGGCTGCTGTGCCGTTGGCAGCTGTGCTACCAGCAGCGCCGTCTTTGCGCGTACTCGACCCGTTGCTGATGGTGCGAGCGCGCAGATCGCGGCCGGAGTCGGTGGAGGAGAGCGAGAATGTTCCGCCTGGACCCGGGGTTGCGCGTAGGAAGGACGACTTGTGGCCGAGCACGGGCGGTGGCTTGGTGGTTGGTTTTGGTGCAACAGCCGCAGCAGCAGCGGCGGCGGCGCTGTCGACCGACAAGCCTGCCGATCTGGGCGGCTCCTCCTGATGACGACTGGTGCTGGTGCTAGAGCGCGGGTGGAGCGTTGCTGCAGAGCGCACGTTGCGGATAGATCTGGTCGGGGTTTTGTTGGCGTCGGGTGTGGGGGCAGGGCGCGTGGTTGGACGTGTTGGTGTGGCTGCACTGTCTGAGCTGTTTGCAGTTGGAGCGGCTGAAGTAGCGGCTTTGCCGGTGGTCGAGCGTGCGCTTGCAACGCTAGCAATACTAGTGCCACTGGTCGTTCGCAGCCTCGGTACCTTACCCGACCCGACAGCACCATTCGGCGCCGCAGTTCTGGCAACAGACGGACTGGCTCCGCTCGTCTTCGCACTTGCCGCCGCGCTCACCGCCCTAGTGCCGCTCGAAGTCGAGGGTGAAGCAGCCGCCGCCGCCTTGCTCCTCACGGTCGTCGGGGAAGCGCCATTCACACTCGAGCCGCTAGGACGTGGCGAGGGAGACGTTGACGAACCCGCCGTCGCTGATGCTGACGCCGAGGACAGAGACCGATGCGCATTGGCAGCCGAAGTCCTGGCCGCGTTGCGATTGAGCACAGCTGCGCGCATGTGAATTGGACCAGCCTCGCGCTCTCCATCGTCCCGCACCAGCTTCGTCGTCGTCGTCGGTGAAGCTGCATTCCCAGTAGACGAACCGGTCGAAGCGGCAGAAGGGCTCCTAAGGCGACACGACCTCGCTGTTGCTGTACCCAGAGACGACCTTGGGCCAGTGCCGCTTGCCGCTGCCCCAACAACACCGCTGGCGAGAGAGCTCGTCCTCCGCGCAGCCATCAACCGGCCAGGCACACCTCCCGCTTTCACAGTGGGTATCTCTTCAGGCAAGAAGAGATCCGCAGTCGTGACCTCGAGTTCATCCGCCAGCTCCTTGAGGCACCACTTTTCGAGCTTGTTGAAGCCCGCCAGAGCGCGAACGTTGATCCAGCGTTTCTGGAGGTAGCGCAGGATGCTGCCGCGGGCCGTCTCGACCGCCTGTCTGGACTGCGGCACTTCGAAGCCCTGTTCTCGCAGCAGCACTTGCCCTACAAGCGTCTGATACACCTGCGCAGCCCGTGCCTCGGTGAGACCGTCGATGAGCATCACGAGGCACTTCTCCAGCACATCGCCGAGCGAGCCAACGCCATCCAGCAAATCGGACCATGCAGCGCTCTGCACGATTTTATCCAAATTGGCATGCAGGACGGGCATGACGCGGTTCTCGACGGTCTCAGCCATGAGCCGAAGCGACTCGACCCACCGACTGGAGCGTTCCGTGTCGATGCGCTGTCCGACGATCGAGAGCTGTCGCAACACGGAAACGACAAGCGTAGGGTCCCGAGTGAGGCGCTCTGAGATCAAGTCGACAATGCGGTCCTGCAGCATCGGGTCGAGATTGCCGACGTCTTTGGCCCAATACATGCCGAAGTGCGGGCCCGAAACGGCGGCGATGGCCGGGTCTTGCAATGCCTGCTCGCTGACGTCTGGGCTGGTGGCAAAGACAAGCGTCCGGGGCACACGACGGACACACTTGCGACAAGGCGGAGAGCACACGAAACCGTGGCAGAATTCTCGGTCGATGAGCGCGACGACGAGCGCTTGGAGCGTCTCGATCTGCAGATAGGCGCCGGCACGCCACAATGAGAATGCCGTCGAGAGGTCAAAGGTGCGATTGGAGAAGAAGAGCGTGCCCGTGTAGAGAAAGCCAAGGGTAAAATGAAGCGAGGCGGGGGTGAACGGTGGCGATGGCAGATGCAGCACGGGCGCACGCGAATCCGAGTACGGCGAGAGGAGCAGCGAGGCAAAGTACTGGGAACGCGAGGCAAGGATCATGCGATGGGTGGAAAAGGAGGTGAGCTCGTCATCCTCGGCGTCCGACTCGTCGATCCTGTCCGTGTCGACGGTCTGTGCTAAAGACAGGACCGACATGTTGGCGTCTGGAATGTCCATCATTTTCGTTGAACCAGCTCTAGGCTGCCTGCCGCCGCCATCGCTCTGATCGTCGTCATCGTCGCCGAGCACAAGCTTGACGTCCGAATAGAGCTTGCTGCGCCACATGAAGGTGAGATCGGATCGCAGCTTGTCGAGCTTTTCGTCAGGCGTTGCTTCGGAGTCCGAGGCTAGGCGATCTTCAAAGAGAAACTCGAATGCGTCGACCATAGCTTCTTCGCCCGTGTACAGATACTGGAGCGTGGCCTCAAAGAAGGCCCGACTGACTCCGCCAAGGCTGATGGGAGCGCGCAAGGTGCTAGCATCGCTGACGATCGAGCCAGCTTCTGTGAGGTGCGAGTCGGCAGTCGACGTGACCGAGGCAAACGATGCTTTGCGCACGGGGGCGCTCGAGCCGTGTCCAGCGTCAGATGAAGAAGTATGAGACACTCTTGAGGGTGAGGTGAGTGTCGCGTAGTGTGGTGTTGTGGGCGTAGCGTTGATCAGTCGAGAAGCTCGGAGACTGAATCCTGGACCGCCTTCGCCCTCGCTGTCGCTGGTAGCGATGGAGCCGTCAGCAGATGCTTTGCGCAATGGCCTGGATATGCTGGAGCGAGAGATGGGTTTGCGCAGCGAGGGCCGAGTCATCGAGAAGCTGCTCGGCGGTGCTGCACCGCGAATCGACTTGCGCGGTTTGGCTGGAATCCCTGTGCGGCTTGCTAGCGTGTTCGTACTTGATGCGGGTGCAGAAGGATTGAGTGTCGTTGCCGCGCCGGTCCGAGTGGCGCTGGAAAGGTCAGACGCAATCGACAGTTGCGATTCGCTCCGATGCAAGGGTAGAGAAACGAGACTGGCAGTGGAGCCGATGTGCTCGAGCTGAGCTGCAGGCGAGCGCAGGTTCAAGAAGCGGGTTTGGAACGTGTTGGGGGCGCGTGCATACAGAATAGCCTTGTGAGCCCATATGAGTGTGCCGTCGTTGGCTGCAGACGACGGATTGGGTATCGATGGTGGTAAGCTCTGCGTTGGTATCAATGCACGGTGTGCAGTATCCGAGTCATTGTGGCCGATACTGCTCGAGCGTGTGGCGGTCGAATGTCCAAGGTCTGAATCGAGGTCGAGAGGATCGGCACTGGCTGTGGTCCAGCAGACATCCGCAAAGCGCTCTTCGGCTCGCTCTAGCAGCTTGCGTAGATCGGCCTTCCAGACGCGTGTCGCTTCCTCCTGAGCAGCGCGGACGGGATCATCGTGCTGCAGACGGCGGGAGGCAGGCTGTGATGCGGGAAGCCTCGATGGGCCTGCGATGCTACCGGATCCAGCGAGATGGTCTCTGTTGGAGGTGGCTGACGCCCTGCCTGACAGACGACCATTGCGCGACGCTGAGCCGTTGCTCGAAGCTATTGCAGCGGACATGGCGGTGGTGGTCTTGGGCGTGGCGGACTCGTTACGGTCGCTGCTGTTGAGGCGAACGTGCTAAGCATCAAGGGCAGTAGCTCGTCATGAGATAATATGCTCAAGATGACTGTTGCTGCTGATGTTCGAGCTGCGCGGAAGAGGAAGATCCGATCGAGTGGTGGAGAGGCGGAATGCGATTCGAGCGGTTTCGTGCTGCCTTGTGCCTTCTGCGCTCTGTCCTTGTCTTCGGATTCACCGATGATGACCGTGAGAAGGTCGACGGAACAGCCGGTGAATAGCCTCGATGACCCGCGCAGTGACCCCTTTTGTCGATCCAGCTCGGTTGCTCCGGTGCAAGTTGGTTGTCTGGTTGATTCAGACGCAGAAGCAGAAAGCTGAGAACTGAAGCTGAAGCTCCGAAGCTGTCACGCGTGCGCCGAACAAAAGTTAGGGTCCAAGCACGCACTTTTCCCTGAGAGCAGCGTGTGTGTGTGCGCGCCGAAAAAAAACGTGTTGGTCTCGAAATGCACGCCAAGCACGCCGCAATCTCAGCCACCGAGCAAACACCCTCACTCTATCAAGGTCAAGCTCATGTTCGACGAAGGGCAAGCTGCTGTGAACTTTCTGGCTGGATCTCAAAGCCTAATTCAAGCGCAGTGTTCAAATTGCATTCGAGTGAGCTATGACAGTCCGATAGGAGGCGGAACCAACTGGATCTGTCGCAAGTGCGCATCTCCTACGACGACACAGCCAACCGCTTCTTTCGCAGCTCGATCAAAGCGCTCCTCCCGACCACAATCGTCACCAACCCAGCACCCAGCAGCGGCGGCAACATCTGGAACAGCGTCAATCCAATCCAGTACCTCACCGCCAACCCCTCCAGCCCGGCAAGCGCACCAAACAGCACGAGCGCCTTGGACGACGGCGACTGGATCTCGGGCTTGATGATGCCCAGTGCAGCGAGGAGGAGGAGCCACGGCACAGCGGCGGTGACGAGCGAGGCAAGGCCGCTGATCTTGGTGCTCGGCATCGTTTCGGTCGGGGGGATGCCGAACGTATGCTCGTGCTCGGCAAGGCCGTGGAAGCCTTGTTCGATTTCGGCCTTTTCGCGGGCGGAGAGCGAGGTCGAGGCGGATTCCAAGGCGGCGTCGGCTAGGGTGGACGGTGGAGTGAGCGAGAGCAGAGGCAGGGAGAGCGGAGAGTATGCGCCCTCGGGGGCCGAGTTGGAGGGGAAGTTGGCGATGAGCAGCGACAGCGTCAACGGCGATGGTGCTCGGAGCAGCGATGCCGGGATCCTGTCCATTCTCTGTAAAAAAGCAAGAAGAGAAGATCGAGTCGGTCAATGATGCTGCACGGGGATGAAGATATGATATGTGAGAGAGACCCACCAAGTTCCACGAAGCTTTGCCAGTGCTCGGCTTGACAACAATAGGCCAAGCGTGCGAAGCAGCGTCCTCAGCCTCAGAAGCGAGCACGACGAAAGCCTGGTGAGGCACATGCTCCTTTCCCAGCGCAGGTCCCTCCTTGCTGCCGACCTTCTTTCCCGTTGCCTCCACCACGCCCAAGCTGAACGTCAGCCTGATCACGTCGTCGTTCTCGAGCTGCGTCGGGCTGGCCAGACTGAAGGGCGCCGTGTTCTTCGAGTAGTCAGGGTAAGTCGCAAACTCCTTCGAGAGACGAGAAGAGCCGTCCACCGTCGAGAGTGCCAGCTTGGCTGACTTGAGCACGTAGCTCAGCTTGGGTTCCGAGAGTGCTGCATTTGTTGTCTGAATGACGAGCAGCAATGGCAGAAGTAGAGACGGGACGACGAGAGCTATTGACCGCATGTCGTCGATGTTGCAGTGATGGTTGATGGGGGATGATGGCAGATGCGAAGGATGGATGCAGAAGAGTCGGTTCGTGAGCGTGTGATTTTGACCGTGGCGCGTGCACGCAGCAAAGCCGAAGCGACTGCCAGGCTGGAAGCAGAAAGAGGCAAGGCAGCGTTTCCTCTAATTTCTTCCAAAAGAGGCAGCGGGCCAGCTTGTTCATTCGTGCGGCTGCAATTTCCTACAATTTTCAGCCATCTCGATCTCATGTTCCTTGTTTCCCGATCTGGCCATTCCTCGATCTGCTGCGGCAAGTTCGATTTTTTTTTTTGATTGGCTGCTGAGCGCGTCTTTTTCGGCACCGAGGTCGATTTGCGAATTTTGCTGCTTTTGCTGTCGTCGTGATCATTCGCTCATTCTTGCTTCTTCTCTCGCTCATACTACTCATTTAGTATACCTTGGTCACCGCTGGTTTTCATCTTTTCCCTCTACAACACCACCCAAAACTATTCTTCCAAGATGAGCTACGTCGCCAAGGACAAGGATGTCGATGCTTCGGCCCCTGCTGCCAAGATCCACAAGATCCGCATCACCCTCACCTCGCGCAACGTCAAGAACCTCGAGAAGGGTACGCATCTTTCGAAACACTACCGTTGATTGCCATTCACTTGTTCGATGTTACTGACTTTTTGCTTTATGTTGTTGCTTCGCTACCACAGTCTGCTCCGACCTGGTGAACCGCTCCAAGGACAAGCAGCTGCGCGTCAAGGGCCCCGTTCGTCTGCCCACCAAGGTGCTCTCGCACACCACGCGCAAGTCGCCCTGCGGTGAGGGTTCCAAGACCTGGGACCACTTTGAGATGCGCATCCACAAGCGCCTCATCGACCTCCACTCGCCCTCGGAGATCGTCAAGCAGATCACCTCGATCTCGCTCGAGCCCGGTGTCGAGGTCGAGGTCACCATCCTCTCCTCCAACTAAACGTATCCGCAGTTGCTCTCGCTGCTGTCGTAGGCACGTTTTGGAGCAGGAAGGATGGATGTGTCGTTTCGAGCTGTTTTTTGATAGCGCCAAAAGGGTGCGGTCGAGTGGTGGATGCGTCGGTACGCCTTGACTGTGCGTCGCCGGCTCGTTCATCGCTATTCAACGGCCGCCCCACTAGCCTTTGCTCTCTGCAAGCGTTTACGAAATATCACGACATTCTTTTTTGCTCTCCTCATATTCGATTCGTGCTGTGTGTGTGTGTATGTTCTGTTTTTGGATTGTGTGACAGCACTTCTGAGTCAGGATGAAGCCTGTTGGCCATTTCCGCCTGTTGTTGAGGAGCGAAGCGCAGCGGCTACTTTTTCTTGTTGTTGTTCTTTTTGCTCTTCTTGCTCGCTCCTCCGCCGCTCGTGCTGTCCAGATTGGGCGTCGTCGGCGTCGCAGGCGTGTTGTCGCCACTACCCTCTCCTTCTGCAGCTTCGTCGTCGTCGTTCTCGCCATCCTCCGCTGCTGCCTCCTGCGCCGTAGCTTGTGCGCCGTCGTCGACAGCATCTACATGATCCGTTGGCGCAGTGGGAGGCTCCTTCTCCTCGTCCTCCTTCGAGACTGCTTCGGTGGGTGGTTGACTGTCGTTCTGCTGAGTCGCTTTGGCTTGGTCGCTCTCGTTGGACTTTGTTGGCTCTGCATCCGCTGCAGCGTCCTTGCTCTCGTCCTGAGGTGGCTGCGCCTCTGTCGACTTTGTAGAGGCTGCGGCGGCGGCGGCTCGATCGCGTTCCTCTTTGCGTTGACGCAGCTTATCGGCCAGACTGAACTTCTTGGGCGCTGCGGCAGCGGTGGCGGCGGCAGTAGAGGGAGCAGGCTGCTCGGTTGCTGTGACCGCCTCCTCTGTGCTTGTATCCGTCTTGCTCGGTGTATCGACGTCCTCTTTGGCCTGCTCCTCGGCTTCGTCTTTGGCAGCGTTGGCTTTGGCTGCCTCGTCAGCTTTGACACGAGCTTCTTCCTCGAGTTTTGCCTTGGCTTCTGCCTCTGCCTCTGCTTTTGCCTTCTCTGCGTCTGCTTCCGCTTTTGCCTTCGCTTGCTGCTCTGCCTTCTCCTTTGCTTCTCGTTCAGCCTCGATTTTGGCCTCTTCTTCAGCTTTGCGCTTTGCTTCCTGTTCAGCTTCCAGTCGGGCCTTCTCTTGCGCTTCAGCTTCGAGTTTGGCTTTGGCTACCGCTTCAGCTTCAGCCTTGGCTTTCGCTTCGGCTTCGGCTTTCGCTTTCGTTTCTGCCTCTGCTTGCAGCCTCTCCTCTTCCTGTGCTTTGAGGCGTGCTTCTTCTTCGGCCTTGAGACGTGCCGCCTCTTCGGCTTGACGGCGAGCTTCTGCTTCAGCTTTCAGGCGTGCTTCCTCCTCGGCTTTCGCACGTGCCTCTTCCTCAGCTTTGATCTTCGCCTCCTCCTCCGCCTGCCTCTTCGCCTCCTCCTCAGCCTCAGCCCTCGCCTTGGCCTCCGCCTCCTCGACAGCCTTCTTTCTCGCGCTCGCATCTTGGCGCCTCGTCTTGTTCGCCTCCGCCGCTTGCTCGTTTGTCTTGCTGATCCACTGCTGCGCCCTTCCCCACACCTCCTCCGCTGCAGTCGCACCCCCTTCCCCGTCTGCGCCCACGTCGAAAATCTGCCCCCGCACAACGTCGAGCGTCCACACCACAACAGACCCGTGCCACATCGCCACTACTCTACCCAGCACCGCGCTCTCCCTCTCCCGCACAATCTGCAGCTCCAACTTGCGCTTCGTCTCCACATCGTCCTCGAGGTGCTGCAGCGCTGCTTGCGCCTCGTCGTCCGCCAGCAGCCGCTGCGCTGCCGGTGTGACCGTGTGAATCCGTGCGATGGCCTCCGGCACCTCCGCGAGCAAGCGCTGCGTGATGCGCGCAAACCGCTCGTCGAGCCGGCGCAGCAGCACGCTGGCGAGCGTGACGGGCGCAAAGGCCTGCAGCGCGTGCAGCCACTCGAGCAGCCGGTTGAGCAGCCGTGCGAGCACCGGGTAGTCGACCAGCTCGATGTTCGGCCGCGTCGCGTCGTCGTATGTCGCCGCATGCGCAGTCGGGCGGTACAGGTCCTCCAGGGCCGAGGTGGGCAGTTGGGACGAGATCAGCCACTGCGATGGCAGGGTGGCGCCGTCGTGGGCAGCGTGCAGGTGCTCGTCGAGCTGCGTGTGCGTGTGTGCGAAGATATGGTCGAGCGAGTGCGTCAAGGCGTCCAGCCAGGTGGTTTCGAGCGTGCCGAGTGACTGCGTCGAGGGATCAGCGTCTGGGGAGAAGGCGTCAGAGGGGGCGAAGAGCAGCGGTCCAAAGTCGAGCCCGAAGCGCGTGAGTGCAGCGGATGCGTAGCTGAGCTGGGTGTGGATGTTGGCGAATGTGTCGGCGAGCGTCTCGAGGCTGGCGGTGGAGCCTGAAGACGCAGGTGAAGCTGACTGAACCCTGTGCACAGCAGTGACGAGCTGTGCGGAGATCGTGTCGCGCAAGCGCTGTAGACCCGATGTTGCGAAGGACGAGACAAGGTATGCAGGTGTCACCATGTCCGGGCCTGTTTCGTCACCTGTCGACTTGCTTTGAGCTTCGTCGATGAACAGCGGGAAAGCCATTCCGAGCGTGTCTGCCATCTCCTCGCGCCAGAGGTCAATGCATCTGCGCAGATAAGCCTCGCTGGAGAAGGAAGAAGGCGAGCCCATGGCATCGAGAGCCGAGTGGAAGGAGTGGATCCTTGCCTTGAGGAAAGCGAGGCAGAGCTGGTTCTCGCTCATGCCGAGTTGTGGTGCCAGCGAACTTGCGTCAGACTGGGCCGAAGCCAGAACGAGCTGCCAGTCTGGTAGGTCGGGGAGGGAGGATTCAAAGTGGTTGAGCCTGCGGAGGACAGTGACGGATTTGAGCGCGGCAGGCAGTTTGAGTCCGGATTTCGAAAAGCTCGAGATGAGGTCGGCCTTCATGCTGGCCAAATGAGCGAGGGTCTCGATGAGCAAGGAGAGGTGAGTGCTGCGTTGACCGTGCAGAGTATCCGAGGTGGAAGCAGTGGTCGAAGCTTCATGAGATCGCTTGAGAAGCTGAACGAGGTGTTCTGCCAGCTGGATGGCCTCCGAATGGTGACCGGCCTTGACACACGTCTGAACGAGCGGAGGAATCTCGAGAAGATCGGACAGATGACCGCGCTCGTACTGATCTGCGACATTGCGAACGCGCTCTCGCTCGGCCAGGACTGGTTGACTAGCTGACGCAAAAACATCTGCAGCAGCTTGCAGATCTGGCAAGGTGTTTTGCAGCAAATCATCGAGGTGCGTGGCAAAGGTGGAGAGGGAAGGAGCGAACTGCTGCTCGGCGTAGTGGATGTGGATGAAAGCGTCGGTCTGAGAGATGCAGAGCTCAGATAGCTGCTGATGCAAAGCTTCTGATTTGGACTGGAGCTGTTGTGGTTGCGTCTTGAGATCGGCGAGGCTGAAGTTGGAGAGCGAGCGGATGTAGGAAGCGACCTGCTTATCGGCTAGTGCTTCTGTGGGAATGGGCGATTCCGAGGATATCGCAGCATTCTGAATGAGCGATGTGAGGGAAGTCGGCGACATCGTGTCCGCGCTAGATGCTGTCGCCGTCGCCGTCGCCGTCGCCATGGCTGAAAGCGAGAGCACGGTCAGTGCTATCAACCCAAGACGATGAAGACACGTCCGAAGCGATAATGGAGGAAGAGGAGAAGCACAATGAACGAGGTCCGTGTGTTTCTTCAGAGTGTTGGCCCGAGTTCCGAGTTTGGAGCCAGTTTGCGATTTAACACTTTGAAGGGCGCTTTTGACAGCCGGCCGGCTGGGGCGGGCGGGTCTCGGCCAAGCCGTCTGCTGCTTGCTGCATGCTGATTTGACCGGCGCAGCAGAGCGAGGCAGACGATGCCGTGTGCGCCAATCAAGACAATGCCTTTCATCGCTGCTCATGTTTCGAATCACTCTAGGTGGATTGACAAAGCAGCGACAGGAGAATGATATGAAACTATAGCCAGCAGCACGCTAAGCTTACTAGGCAAAGGATCAAGCTTCAGGTGTTAGTCAATAGCGAGCAAGCGATCGCGTTGATGGTACATTTCACTCAGCGATTCTTACAAGCGCGGGGTAAATAGCAGTATGAAGAGGCGATGGTGAGAAAAGAAAAGGATCGTCTTGTCGTTGGTGCTTTTCGAGTCATTCTTCATCTGTCTTGTTGGGGGGATTTTTGCTCTTTAATAGGCGGGCAATTTCGGTTAGATTTGGTTTTGAAGAGCCGGTGGGGCCAATTTGTATTCTCGCTTTTCTTCCGCGGTGGGTCGTTTGTAGTCCTTGCTCTGGAAGGTGAATTCAAGAAAGAGAAGAAAAAAAAAAAAAAAAAAAAAAAAAACAATTCCCCTCTGTCAGCCAATTGCTGCAGAATTGCAGGCTGCAAAAGCGCGCTGGCCGAGTCACCGATTCTTTCTCGCTTTTCCTGCTTGGAATTCCTGCGATTTCCCGGTCCACATCCTCAGCGGCTTTGCCTTTGCTATAAGCTTTTGCTCCCATCTGAGCTTTCCTTCTTCTCCATCACCCGCATCGCCACCTATCGTCTGACTTTGCTTCGGACGGAACTCCTACCATCTTCTCTTCATCCCTCAAAAAGCCACGCTCAAAAGCTCTTTGCTAGACACTTGCAGTCCCGATTGCCACCACATCCAAGCACCGCGGACATACCTCAAAAAAAAAAGCGCCTCTTTTCGTTGCGCTCCGGCTCATCATGACCAGCTTCGCCGTGCAATTTGCACGCCAGCAGAGGCACGTCTTCCAGGCCGCCGCCTCCAAGCTCTCTCCTTCCACCTCAACCTCGAACATCGTCGCCGCAGCTGCTGCTTCCACATCCTACGCCTCGACGCCCAGCGCCGCAAGAGCTTTTTCCACGGCGAGGAATAACCTGCCCCGCTCGGCACACCTCGCACGATCGCAACGCACCCAGCTTGCCCTCACAAGACACATGTCCACAAATCAGCCCAAGGAGCAGGCCGCTGCTGCTGCTGCCCAGACCTCGGCCGGTGTGCGTCCAGAGCCCTCGCCCGCGTTCCAGCAGTCCAAACCGGCTCCGCTCGCCTCGAGATACGATGCCAACGCGCTCGACGAGTCGTTTGTTGGCATGTCCGGTGGCGCCATCTTCCACGAGATGATGCTCAGGCACGACGTCAAGCATGTCTTTGGCTACCCGGGCGGTGCTATCCTGCCCGTTTTCGATGCTATCTACAACTCGAAGCACTTTGACTTTGTGCTGCCACGCAGGGAGGATGGCGCTGGTCACATGGCTGAAGGTTACGCTCGTGTTACGGGCAAGCCTGGTGTCATTCTGGTCACCTCGGGTCCTGGTGCTACGAACGTCATCACCCCGATGCAGGATGCCATGAGCGACGGTACGCCTCTGGTCGTGTTCTGTGGTCAGGTCGCCACTTCCGCTATTGGCTCGGATGCCTTCCAGGAGGCTGACGTTGTGGGCATCTCGAGGTCATGCACCAAGTGGAACGTCATGGTCAAGGACATTGCCGAGCTGCCCCGCCGCATCAACGAGGCCTTCAAGATCGCCACCTCGGGCCGCCCTGGTCCTGTCCTCGTCGACCTGCCCAAGGACGTCACCGCCGGTATCCTTCGCCAGGCTATCCCGTACAGCCAGACGCAGCCCAACATGATCACCAACCTGCCCAGCCGACAGGTTGCGCGCAACCGCCGTGGCGCCACGTTCCAGCAGAACGCCAACCTGCGCTCGTCCGAGCAGGACATTCTGACTTCAGAGCTGCGCGAAGCCGCCCGTCTCATCGGAATCGCCAAGCGCCCCATCATCTACGCCGGGCAGGGTATCCTCTCGTCGCCCGATGGCCCCAAGCTGCTCGCCAAGCTGGCCAAGGAGCACAACATCCCCGTGACCACGACGCTGCAGGGTCTGGGGGCGTTTGACGAGCTCGACCCGCTGAGTCTGCACATGCTCGGCATGCACGGCTCGGCGTATGCCAACCTGGCCATGCAGGATGCCGATCTGATCATTGCGCTGGGTGCGCGCTTCGACGACCGTGTCACGGGCAAGATCGACAAGTTTGCACCGCACGCACGCGCTGCGGCGCTCGAGAACCGCGGCGGCATCATCCACTTTGAGGTGATGCCCAAGAACATCAACAAGGTGGTGCAGGCGACGTGTGCGATCGAGGGCGACGCCGTGGCCAACCTGGCCAAGCTCATGCCGTACCTCGAGGCTGAGGGGCAGGTGCAGGACAGGAGCGAGTGGCACCAGCTGATTCAGACGTGGAAGGAGGCGTATCCGTTCACGTACGAGCCGTCGAAGCAGGGCGAGCTGATGAAGCCGCAGGAGGTGATCGAGGCGCTCGATGCTGCTGTGGCGGATCAGAAGGATAACGTGATCATCTCGACGGGTGTGGGGCAGCACCAGATGTGGGCGGCGCAGCACTACCGCTGGCGCCACCCGCGCACGTGGGTGTCTTCGGGCGGCCTGGGAACTATGGGTTTCGGCCTGCCGTCGTGCATTGGCGCCAAGGTGGCTGCACCGGAGAAGATGGTCGTGGACATCGACGGCGATGCGTCGTTCAGCATGACTGCTATGGAGTTGGCCACGGCGGCACAGTACAACATTGGCGTCAAGGTGCTGGTGCTCAACAACGAGTTCCAGGGCATGGTGGTGCAGTGGCAAGATCTGTTCTACGAGAAGCGCTACTCGCACACCGAGATGCACAACCCGGACTTTGTCAAGCTCGCCGAGAGCATGGGCGTCAAGGCCATCCGCTGCGACGACATCAAGGACCTGCCGGCCAAGATGAAGGAGTTTATCGAGTACGACAACAACAAGCCCATCCTGTTCGAGGCGAGGATCACCAAGAACGAGCACGTCTATCCGTTCTGCCCTGCCTCGGCGGGTCTGCATGAGCTGATCGTGCACCCTAGCCTCAAGCCTATCCCGAAGAGGGGTTAGGTTGTTTTGTATAGTCTGTTGGTTTGATTTTGCAACACGGTTTTCCGTCTTCCTCTACAAGATAGACTTGTCTTGAGGTGAGAGCAAGCAAGATGAGTTGAGGTGTTGAAGTGGGCCAATCGGGGAAATTCGAGCTCGAGTCGGATCGGCGATCTAGAAGCAACTTTGCGGTGGTGCGTGCTGTTCTCGTGGCTGGAACTGTGTGTTGCTCGTTGAGACACCCCACATGTTGTCTCTCAACCAGACACCCCCCCCCCCCCCCCCCCCCCCCCCCCCCCCCCCCCCCCCCCCCCCCCCCCCCCCCCCCCCCCCCCCCCCCC
>JALCCG010000151.1:0-54037 GCA_023212695.1 Sporisorium sorghi | reverse complement strand
CCAGTAGCACCTGGCCCTGTCGGTCGCCCCTTTCCTCCTCCTCCTCCTCGCCCACTCGTCCCACCGGTTCCCCTATCGGGTTGAGCTTGGGCCCACCCACGTACACCCACTTGCATGCTCCCACTCCGGTTAGGCGGCGACGTCGACCGCTAGCGTCCAGCGCCTCTTCATGAGTCTCATCGACCCCTCAGCCTCGATCGCTGCCGGTCTCTGACCTCGCAGCCAAAGGCGGCCTACTTACGAGGTGAGGCGACCTTGTACGCAAGGGGCTGTTACCTTTGGGGTGAGCCCCCTCGCGCCGATGCCTCCTCCTCCTCCTCCTGCCTACTCGCCTGTCTCCTACCCATGGCGGCCTGGCCATCTCGAAGCCACCTGACCTCGTCCCGACCCTGCTACCGGCGCCTCCTGTAACAACCTACTGGTAGAAAAGATCCTCCCACAGTATCAACTTCAAGAGAAAGCAGTGGAGTTAGGACTGCAGGCAAGACAGTACAGTCAGCAGGAGGAATGGACCAGGAAGCAAGCAGAGAGAGTTCCAGCAGATGACCAGGCCACAAAAGTCAGAGACAACGCAAGCGGTCTTCCAGAAGTGCAGTCCTTCACCGACAACTCAGTTTGGTATAGCATCAACATGAAAAGCACAGACAACATGGTGTTCAGCACACAGTACTCGTGCAGCTTCTTCCAGACCCGACAATGGATCTGCAAGCACATGTGGCTTTTGTCAATGGAGCGAGCCATTCCACCAGAGACCACAGTCACACCAAACCTGCCAAAGATAAAGCGAAGCTTCCAAAGAGACATGCTGCCCCCATGGAGAAAGACACCAATGATGGCAAGCAAGAGATGCTTGAAAGCTGCACTCAGGCAGTCAACAGGTTGCTCTCTGTCTTTGCAAAGGCTCAGGAGTCAGAGGGAGGTGTCATAGGAAACACCGCCACACTCAGGGCGGGAGGAAAGCTAGGGGCTGGTGACCAAGTCAGATGGCCATGATTGGCACCAGGCAGGGGAGGTACAAGGAGGAGGAGGTGATCACAGCACGGAAAGGCTCGGCTCGAAGGTAAAGCCACCCTGCGTATGAAGTCAGCTCACTTTGTAAACAAGCTGGTCTTGGCTACGAAGTCAGCTCACTTTGTAAACAAGCCAGTCTTGGCTATGACGTTAGCATCCACCGGCTATCGAGCCCGGAGAAGTCGCACACAGCAGCGAGCATGGCCGCGAGTCGAGGGCAAGGCTTCGTAGGAGTCAATGAGGTCGGTGAGAAGGCGCTGGACATGACCGGACGGCGTTGACACCGGCCAGGAGTGGGGCAAAGGCGAGTGGGTCCAAGCTCGCGGCCCACTGCAGGTTCATGTGGGACGAGTGGGAGAGACAAGGAAGAGGAGGAGGAGGAGGGTGGCAGTCGACGTGGCCAGGGGCCACAAGAATGCCGTATATAAGTCAAGACTTCATGACAGTGGAAGGGCAGCAGCCCATCCACTCTATCTTATACATTCTTTATAGCAAGCCCAGCTTTTCAAGTCACTCAGTCTCGTAGCTGCAATCATATCATCATCGCAGCCTGTTGCTTGTGTGAACAACCAGTCTCTCGACAGCTAGAACCCACACTAGCATACGGCACCTCAACCGTAGCGGAACCTCAACCACGAGCCTGGAACTGCCACCAGGCTCTTTGATATCATCGACGACAACAGCACTCGCTCAGAGTCGCAAGGTCACCTAGGCCTCATACAAGTGCAACACCAGTTATACAACATCATCAGGGTGTGCCGCGTTGCCTCTGGATGAGGTGACCACAGCGGTCAGTTGGCTTCAAAGGCAATGGCTTGTTACCTTTGAGCTCATTCAAGTTCGTAAACTACCACAGCATATTTACGAGCCCGGCGACTTTGAAAGTAAGCCGGTTCTACCCACGAGCTTGGAAGTCAGGCGCGCGACCGCTGACAGGAGGCGGCGACTTTCAGATCAAGCAGCTCACTGATCTCCAAGCAAGCCTCACAGCTTTGTACCACACCGCACAGGCTCAGTTCACCAACAAACTTCCCACCAAAGTGCAACGGTCTTAATTTATTGATTGTATAGGCAGAAATTACTTTGGGGGACATGGGAGTTTGTGGCTTCAAAAATCCTAAAAATGCTGTGTCCCCTGAGCAAGAATGGCCCATAAGTTAGAGGATTCAGGGGGACATGGGAAGTTGTTGAAACAAATTCTTCCAAATAGCCGTGTCCCCCTTCCTTGGTCTCAACACAAACTCAACCACCAATCTCTGGGATCTTCACATGTTCAGACCTTAATCTCACTGTCCAGCCACTCAATCAAGCCATGCCAGCAAAAAGTCCAGAAGCTTTGGATCAGAAGAGGAAGAAGAATGCAGAGAGGAACATCTTCCAAAGGCAAACCTATCAAAAGGCACAACAGGAATCAGTGCTTATCCACCTCTTGCAACAATACCAGATCACCCACCTACATGGATCTCTCAAGCTTCGATTCCATCCCATGTGTGACAGTCAATGAAGGCAACACTCAAAGCAATACTACCTTAGTAGACAAGCTGTCTGGAGATATTATCCTCCAAAGGCTTGCACCAAGCAGCTACGATAAAAAACTTGACATCCAAGCAAGTGCAGCACATGGAAAGGATCTTTACGACCAATACTTGGCAAAGAAGCAACCATCTTCTTTGATTCAACAATGCGGGAGTCAGACATGCAGGTCTAATATCACTTTCAGCAAGAGGAAGGTTGTCGAGCATCACCTAGGAGTCTGGCATTCTCGAGGCAAATACACCCTGGATCTCACAAAGGAGACCTCTGACATGCGGTGCAAGGATGAAGCCCTGGAACTGCTGGAGTGGACAAGAGATCATGTCGCTCTAGTCATCAAGACAGCCAAGTCCTCGATCCACCCTAGCTTCCTACCCAATCTGCAATCTCGAGCAACCCAAGCTTGGAAATGGCTTTCCTCCTTCTTTGCCAAAGACACTGTCAAGCTACTTCATCCATGGCTAACGACTACAGCATTCTTTTCAGAGTTTGCAGGGGGGATCCACCGTGACACTGAAGATTGCATCCCAAGCTTCCTATTCAACTTTGGCGCACCTGCCTGGATCAAGCTGCCAGAGTATTCAGCAAAGTTCCTCATCGAGCCTCTTGACTTGGTGGTACTAAACTCTTGACTATTCTACCACAGGACCAGACCTGTCACAAACTCTGAAAGGTGTACTACTGATGCAGCAACTCGCTGGGCCTTCAGTGCATTCTTTAGACAAGCTATTTGATGAAGAACCAATGTGTAAGGCAGGGTCAAAGAGGCTGAAGGCAATGCAGAAGCAACAAGGCTAGAATATCAAGGCAAAGTCTGCCAAAAGAGAGCTGTCTGGTGCCTTGTTTTTTTTTTTTTGAACTTCACAGATGCATGAGTGTCCAGCTGAGATGACTGATTTTTGGCTGAGGACTTGTCCAAAATGGGCAAATTTCTGATCCGGAGGCGAGTGCCGCATTCTACTTTGCATGGTCTATTATCGTAGTTGCCGTTACCGGTGGTGCCGTTTTCGCGAGCTTGCAGATCCTCACAAAAATTCTTCGTATGGACCCTGCATCGACTCCAGCCGGGTACCAACACCGCGCCCACCGAAGGCGATCCTCTCATGCTGCTTTGCCATCGTCAGCACTAGGATTGATGGTGTCAATGAGTTATGCGCACGTGTGAACTCTTGTTTGTGACGGCTTCGCAGGTTGGCCGACGCAGGTGGAATTGTCATCCCGAGTGAAGCCAAAGGGATCGACGCTGTGCAGCGGGTCGATATCCGCCGAGGAAGTGCGAGATTTCGGTCGACGTCGCTTAATGAAGCGTACACGTTGTCGCTGCTTGTCCATGCTATTCGATACCTGCTACAGCGACCATCGAATGGTTCCTGCACATGTAGGTGACCCGTCAAACAAGCAGACGCTAAGAGCTGGGAGGTGAGCAAAAGAGATAAATAGCCTGCGGAACAGTGGCGAAACGATGCCGCATCTACTCAACAAAACCTCATCTCCAGCCTTCTCGCCAAGTCCTTTCTCACCATGGGCACCAACACCTCGGTCACGCCGTTCCCCGGCATCTTCAACTCGAGCGTCACCCCCGCCAGCCTTCCCTGGGACACGTACAACTACTGCAACGCGCCCCCACGTCAACGCTGCGCACTACGAGCGCCCTCCTCAAGCCAAAGATGCCAAGCTGGTCTTTGTCAACGTCGTGCAGCGCCACCACAAGCGCACGCCGGACAACCTGTACCCCAACGAAAACGTCTTTAACCCAGCCGCCGGGTGGGACTGCAGCAACTACGAGCAGATCTCGTACAGTGTCGGTGCCAAGCAGGACTCGTATCTGCAGGGACACGGTATCTACCGCAAGATCGAGAACCCGAGCTGGCACCCGCTCAACAGCCTCATCTGGAACGGTACGTGCGACCAGGGCATGCTGACCGCCGACGGTCTGCGCGATAGCATCCAGCACGGACGCGACTTTTACAGCGTCTACGGACCGTTTGGCCGCAATCCGCTGCTGCGCCGCGGCATCAACGAGCAGGACGTCTACATCCGCACCTCGAACAGCGACCGCACGTACCAGGTGTCCGGTGGACTTCTTACGGGCATGCAGGGCTGGACCTCACCTGGCAACTTCCCCGTGCACACGCAGCCGAGCGTGATGGACGACATTGTGCCCAACTACTCGTGCGGTTACGCCAACGGCTTCCGCAGCTATGCGCAGTCGCAGCCCGCGTGGAACAACCACTTGTCCTCGAAAGCAAGCCTGTTCTCGGCGCTGAACAACGTCGTGGGCACGGCGAGCCAGAGCGGGTGGAACAGCTGGATCGACCACCATTTCGATGCGATGGCGTCGCGTCAGTGTCATGGACACGACCTGCCCACCAACCCGGCGACCGGCGCCAAGATCTCGCAGGACCTCGCTAACCAGGCGTACAACGAGGGCCACCGGGAGTACGACTACATCTGGAACTCGGGCCCGGGCGCCGACGACTACGTCAAGTACGGCTTTGGTGTCTTTGTGCAGGAGCTCAGCCGCAACCTCAACAATGCAGTCAACGGGCAGGAGAACTACAAGCTCAAGTACTACGTCGGACACGACGGCACGATGGTGCGTCTGTATAAGTCGCTGGGTCTGGCGGGCCAGTTCCAGTGGCCTGCGATGGGCTCAGAGGTGGTGATCGAGGTGTACGAGCAGAAGGGCCAGCACTTTGTCAGGATCTTGAAGGATGGCAAGACCATGCAGACGGTGGTGAAGGATCTGGCTTCGGATGCGCAGGGTGGTGTGGCGTGGACGCCGCTCAACAAGGTGACGGCGTACTTGGACTCGAGGGTGCCCAGCGACATCTACTCCAAGTGCTTGCTTGGAAAGTAGAGGCGATGGCCTTTGTCTTTCACTCCAAGTGCCAATCCCCGGAACCGCAACCTCTATCTCGCTTCAACCTCACAAATGTCTGCCATGTCGATGTGCTGTACTTCTCACACCTAATCCACTCCAATTCCACCAACAACATTCTCGAACGTCGAGCTCGAAAGCGCCACGCAGCGCCACAGACAACGTCTAACTTGGACCCGAATCAAGCTTCTGGCGGTGTTCATGGTGGTAACATTCACACCCCGAGCATGAGCGAAGCGAGAGCAACCACAGGTTCTAACCGCCTAGCACAGTCCTCGCTCTGGGGGGACACAAGGCGTGCAGCCGGTAGGTTGGCCGATTGCGGACAGCGCATGCGCCACGAACTGCACGCGCAGGCCAAGCGACGCTCAGACCTCGTCGGCTTGATTGTGGACGTGAGTTGCCGCCTCGCTGGCATCGCCGGATGTCGATGCCCATCCCAACCTCATTCCTTTGCGATCAGTCCCGTTTTGCATCCGCGCTTCGAAGATGACTGGACGGCAACGAGCGGAGTCAATCATCGCAGTGTCTACACGAGGACGACCTCGAAGTGATCGTTACAAAAAACGTCTCGGACCGAAACGCTCGGATCGCTCGGATCCCGCATCGTGCAGCATGCATCGACGCAAGAACCATCACGCCGGTACTAGACCACGCACCCTTCAGACGTCTAATCACGGGGAAAACCCCAAAGCAAGCATTCGGTGCATATCGCATGAACATCGTCGTCGTGCGTGTCGGCGGCGGCAGCGACCTCGGACCTCCTTCTCCTCAAAGCCAACGGAGAGAGCGAGTGGCCCAAGTGTGCGCTAGCTGTTTTGAGGTGTGTCGACACACGGGGATTTCGGCATCTGCTCGTTCGGTCGATCTGCGGAGTGCTTGGCTTTGATCGCGGTCTGCTGCTGAAAGGGCTTTCTGCGATGTGAGCACAAGGAATGGCGATGCACTGGTATATAAGGTCAAGCGCATCCCTCGACGCATCGCCAAGGCGAGAGCGCCAGCTCCTGCTCCTCTTCCCAAGGTAACCCTTCTTTCGCCTGCCATGCTGTACATCCCGAACCTCTTCAAGACGATCCCGGTCGAGGCGGTAAAGATCCCTGCTTGGATCCACACGAATGCCGACCTCATCGACTACGCCAACGGCCTGCTCCGCCCGTGCCCCAGCAGATCCATCGAGATCTACATGATCTGCGACATCGTCCAAAGCATCATCACGTTTTGCTGCTGTGCCTACGTCATGCTCAAGAAAGACCGCATGAAGGACGCGCGCTTCGTCACGCTCTGCAGGAGCCCTTTCGGGACGTACATCGTGCCCAACGTCATTTGGACGTTGCTCTCCCTGTTCGGCGTCTACTTGGTATCGTGGGGAATGGGATTTTGTAGCTGGATCATCTACGTCCAGTGGACGGACCGGCCGCTGGTCGAGTGGCTGTGGTACATTCCGCTGCCGTGGCTGCCGCTGATGCTGGCGGCGTTCTATGCGACGTACGGCTTTGTGATCACTTGTTCGCCTCGTTCTCCGATCAGCAATTTGGGAGGCACCAGGCGCAAGGGCGTGCTGACGTCGCGACTGAGCCTGATACATCTGCCGCTGCCGCATTCCGCCTGGGTGATGAACACGTTCGTGCTCGGCGTGGGCATCATCATGGTGGTGTACAACCTGGTCATCACGTCGCTCAACGGCAAGGCGCGTGCCTGGACGCATCGCGCGCAGAACGACGTCTACCATCAGCTCCTCCTCAAGCCACACACCCAGGAGTGGCTCGATGCCGTACCGAGCGACGAAACTCTTCTTCTAGTGCGACGGGGCGTGTGCGGCTTGCAGAATGTGTACCGCTGGTGCTGCGCCGCGCTCGCGTCGTACGTAGTGCTGCTCGCGGTCACGACGCTGATGCTGGTGCTATACTCGATCCCGAACCACATTTTCCTGCTGGATCACCTGTGCCGCATCTTCCCGGACAAGGACCTCGAGCAACCGGCGCGCCGAACGCTCTGGACCAACATGCGCACGCTCTGGAAGATCGGCTCGCCGCGCAACCTGCATGGACCGTCGTATTCCGCCTTCAAGAAGACGTGGATGATGACAATGATTGGCCACTCATGTGTCTTCGCGATTCTAGGTGGAGTTTTGCTATTCAGTGTTGCTCCCGTGTACTTGATTTTCGTGCCCTGGAACGGCATCTACCACGGGCGCTCATCAACCAATCAGGTATGGACCCAGATTTCCCCCTTGCGTGGAAGCCAGGATATAAGCGCTGTGTGTTTACGGACGAATCAACTGACACCTGCCCCTTACCCTAACCCAGGTCAAATTTATTCTGGCGTATGTGATCACGGCAGCGTTCATCCTCGCGGCGTTCGTCACGGGCATCTCGGCGACGCTGACGTTTGACGACATCTTCAATACCGTGTCCGGGCTGGGCAATGCCAAGGGGTCCAAGACGGGCCGGGCGGGCAGCGGCGGCGGCGGGCTGAGCGTGTATGCGGACCCGTCGTCGACGGCGTCGACAGGCGTGCCGTCGCCACAGTCGCCGATCGGGTCGCCGCGCAGTGCGACGTTCCCGGGCTCGCCGCGCTCGCCTACGTTTTTGACGTCGCCGACGCACTTGCGTCCCATGCCGAGCTTCTCGCCCTCGTCTGCTGGGTCGCACGGCGAAAAGTCGTTTTCGGAGGAAATGGCGGGGGACGAGCAGCATTCCACGAATCAGGTGCTCGTGGTGACCAGGACGACGGTGCACGTCGATCACTGCCCAGACCACGACCTCGAAGCAGTGGATCCGGCGTTCCACTCGAGTGCGGACATGCACCCTGCGCCGTTGCCCGTCACACCGCCGGCTGCGGGCAAGCCGTATAGCTTTCTGAGCCGTAAAAATTCGTAGACTGTCGTTGCGTGTAGTGTCTGTCTTTCACTCGTTCGAAGTTGGTGTCGCAATTGGAAGTTGATTTGTTTGCTTTCTTCCTCATCCTGTTGGGTTTTTTTTTTTTTTTTTTTTTTTTGTTCTGCATCCGATGCGTGGGATGTATCGCTTCTATTGCTTCTATCTAAGCCAGTCTAATAGTAAGCGTTTCTATGATTGTAAAGGAGCGTGTGGCATTCACGCCCTCCTCGTAACACTGGTGACGAGGATCGAATTCGGCACCTGGGCATGGATCAACTTCAAGATATTCGCCGACAGCGCCACGACCAACACCAAACAGCCCCAGGCGGCCAACGCGATCGCCGCTTTACGCAGCCTCGAGTGCGGCTCATCTCTAAACAACGAGGCGTAGAGTACGCCGGGGAGGATGAAGCTGATGGTGGTGCTGCCGACGGAGCCGACAAAGCCGAGGATGATCGAGAGGTCGTCGACGAGCAGGCTGATGATGAACGTGGTGCTGAGGATGCCTGCGGTCATGAGGCACCATTTGCCGAGCGGGATTTCTTCGTCGGATTCCGGGGTGGAGGGTTGCTGCGGAGGGGGAGCAAGGGGCGCATCCTCGTCGTCATCGTCGTCTTCGTCGTCGCGGTACGGCCGGATCGTATTCCCGCTCCCCTCTTCGTCAGGAGTAGCAATCGCCGACGCAGCAGCATCGTCGAGAATCTGCTGCCTTCTACTAGCCTTGGAGAACACCTTGTCCAAACTCGCACGGCACGGATGCACCTGCAGCGGATAGCTAAAGATGGTCAGCACAATAATGCTGACCCTGCCAAAGCACACGAACAAGCTCGTGCTCGGGTACATGGCGATAATGTTGTCGCCCACATTGCCGCCGAAGCTTAGATAGCCGAGCACGCCGACAACAAGATAAACGAAACCGCCCGTGCCGATCGACGAGCCGATGGCGGTATTAACTCTGGTCTCGTGATTCTGGAAAAGCTCGTTGTAGACGGGCAGCATGTTTTGCGCGCACGTAAACGCAAAGACAAACACGGGAAAGATGCTGATCGTGTGCCACGAGACGTTGACCAGCTCGACATCTCCTTTAGGCGGGAGCGAGGCGCGAGCATCCGAGCTGAAGCTGTAGTGCAGCACGATGATCACCAGGTAAAACACGGCGAGCAGGCTGAGGTACGACGTGTGGCGGAGCGAGTCGAGCCGCCTCAGAAAGCAGAGCGGAATGAGGAGAATGATAAGCGCCAAAATCCAAAAGCTTCGGTCGAGAAAGAGCGTAGGGATCTGGTGGATGTCTCGATGGAAAGCGCGAAAAAAGCTGATGATGACCTGCGGCATGAGCTGTCCGCAGATGATGAGGTACGAGATGCTGACGCCGTAGCACTTGAGCGCGATCGCTAGATCGAAATACCACGCACCGGCAGGCAACGCTTGGCTGGCGATGGTGAAGAAGCTGTTCTTCCTGCCACCCACTCTAGCCGCACACCTGGTCAACAGGTAGAGGCCAAGAGCCGCAGTAAAGCCGCAGAACAGAATGAGGCAAGGGCCGAGTAGAAGGCCAGTGTATTTGAAGGCGCCGGGCGTGGCCAGCATGCCGGTGCCAATGATGGTGTTGGTGAGGTTGCTGATGCTGGATACGAGCGAGGCGTTGCCCTCGCGTGCTATCGAAGCGATCGAGACGATGCGCGCCCGTCGTTGGCTCGAGGAGGAGGTTTGCCGCAAGTGCGGAGGTGGTGGTGGATGACGCGGTGCATCTTGTGCGTATGTGAGGGTGACCATGGTGATGGCCCGGTCGCTCCGAGGAGGGGAGACAAGCCGGTAGACGAGTCGGAGCCCTTATCGTGATAGGATGTAGCAGATAGGCTCGAGTTGAGGGAGAGTGGCGCCTCCACCCGTGACAAGATCAAGCTTTGGGCGGCGCCACGAGGGTCGAGATGGTGGCAGGAACTCAAGATGAAGGAAGAGGGGGAGGATTGTAAATTTACGACCCACGCCAACACCGCCGTTAAAAGCGTGGTGAAATTTTTCGACTTTTTAGCGCCAGTTGACGCGGTCTAACAAAATTAAATATTCGCCAAGGTGGAGAGAAACGAGCGAAACGCAGCCAAAGATCGTCTCAGCTTACTTTCACCTCTCTCTCTCTCTCTCTTTCACCATCATCATCGACAACACCCGTTCAGGATGTCCAACGTCGGCGCGAGGGCCACCTCCTCTGCCGTCGCGTCCACGTCCAAACTCGCGCACATCCCCGGCTGGACCGTCATCGCGCGCTACTCTCGCTCGCATCGCAAATCCACATTCCTCATCGGCGTCTTCACGGGACTCGTGCTGGGCCTCGGATCGATCACCTCGGTATTCTTCCTCGCAGAACGGCGCGAACGCAAGCGACGACGCAGAAAGCTGCACTCGTACGGCCTCGATGATGAAGACGAAGAGGAGCGCAGGCGGCGCGAGCTGCGCGGGCGGGACCCCATCCAGATCCGCTCCGGCCAGGTGGTGCGCGGCGTCGAGGGTCTGATCGGCAACACGCCACTGATGCGCATCAACAGTCTGTCCGATGCGACGGGCTGCGAGATTCTCGGCAAAGCGGAATTCCTCAACCCGGCTGGCTCGCCCAAGGACCGCGTAGCACTCCAAATCCTCAAGGACGCCGAGGACGAAGGGCTGCTGTACCCGCACACGGGCAGCTGCATCTTTGAAGGCACCGTCGGCAGCACGGGTATCTCGCTGGCGACGTTAGCGCGTGCCAAAGGGTATCGCTGCTCGATCGTCATCCCGGACGACGTGGCGCGCGAGAAGGTGGAGCTCCTCCAAAAGTTGGGAGCAGAGATCCAATCCGTTCGTCCGCGCGGGATCGTGGATCCGCGTCACTTTGTCAACGAGGCTCGGGCGCGGGCGGAAGCGTTTGGCGACGTGGAGCTGGTGGGGCCGCATCCAACCGGGTTTGGCACTTCGGGCTATGCAGGCGCAGATGGCGGCCAGGGCGAAGAGTACGTGCATCGCGACGACCTCGTCGTGTCCTCCAAACGAGTATCGCAAAACAACGCCGACGACGGAGAGGTAATCAACGAGAACCAGGCTCGCGGCTTCTTTGCCGACCAGTTCGAGAATCCGTCCAACTTTTGGGCGCACTACAACGGCACAGGTCCCGAGATCTGGCGCCAGACGGGCGGGCTGATCGATGCATTCGTCGCGGGCGCAGGCACGGGCGGGACGCTTTCAGGATGCGCAGCGTACCTCAAACGCGTCTCGTGCGATCCGGACGAGTCCAAGCAAGGTGGCGGCTTCATCCGCCGCCCCGGCTCGGCGCAGGAGGTTCGTGTCGTTCTCGCGGATCCGCAGGGCAGCGGTCTGTACAACAAGGTGAAATACGGCGTCATGTACAGCCCCACCGAAGCTGAAGGCAAACGACGCAGGCATCAGGTGGACTCGGTCGTCGAGGGCATCGGCATCAACCGCATAACGAGGAACCTGCAGATGGGCCTGCAGTGCATCGACGACGCCGAGCGTGTCACGGACGACGAAGCTGCAAGAATGGGGCGGTTTTTGATTTTGAACGACGGGCTGTTTTTGGGCTCGTCGTCGGCGGTGAACTGTGTGGCGGCGGTGCGGACGGCGCTCAAGCTCAAGCGCGAGAGAGGGGGTGATCCGCCGCCGGTGGTGGTGACGGTGCTGTGCGATTCCGGGGCGCGGCATCTGTCCAAGTTTCATAACGACGATGCGCTTGTTCGGCTAGGGGTGCCGGATGCTGGGAATAGCGATATTTCCGACATCCTCTCCACGGTCGACTGACGTGGGCGATTGCAATGCATTGCTTTTCAAGTTAGCTGGATGTTGTACTGTTGAAAGAGATAGTGCGCGAGTGCCGAGTGCTCCTTCCACTGCCACTCCTTCGCCTGCTTGACATCGCGCTGTGCAGCACAAGCGGTCGCCGCACCCTTTGAAGTGATGTTATCAATCAGATCCACAAACTGCTTGGCGCCCTTCCTCCCGTCCACACCTTTTTGCGAATACAGCTGGTCCAGGAACGGATGCGTGAACTGGTTGAGCCACCATTTCGAGTTCCAGAAATCGCCCTCGCGGCGGTGCAGGATCGAATGGATCAAATTGGAGTCGCGGCTGCCGTCGTCGTCTTGCACCAGCGTGTGCGCAGATTCGAGGTCGTCGTTGAGCAGGTGCAGGATGCCGCGCACGGGGACGGGGTAGGCGAGCGAGGAGATGGTGGGTTGCAGGGAGGGTGAGAAGGGTTTTTGTGGGCAAAGGGGTGGCAGTGAGTCGGGTTGCTGGTCGCGGTTGAGGAGAGTGTGCAGCTCGGTTGGCAGTGGATGTGCTGTCGGCATGGTGTTGGTCATCGAGGGGTCTGCGAAGATGATGGTGGCAAAGATGGTCATGAGGAGTCGGCGTGGGGGAAGCGTCGACTCGGCTTCAAAAACTCCACATCATTTTTTCGTGAGTGTTACGCCGTCCCTCTGCACATTTTGACCCAAAAAATGCCTTGTCTGGGCCGAATCTGCAGCAGCGCAAAGCTAGACAAGCTGGCCCATTGTTCCTGTACTATCGCCCTGCAACTACTTGCCGTTGTGGCTGGACCTCTACGAAGGCTGTGTGCGTGCAATCGTGTTCGCATGAAAGACGCTAACCCGATCGGGACTCGTTTCGAAAGTCGTGTGAACAATTCATGCGCACAGAGCGCCGGCGGAATTGGACAGGCGTCGGCTGAGCGTGTCGACACTGGTCGTGTGCTTGAGCAAGCGATTCATTGTGTCCCACTGTGGGCTTAGTGGTTGCTGCGCCGTGTGGGACCCATTCTGTCCGTACAACGTCTTATCAAAGACCTTTGATTGACGCTGTTGCCATGCCCTACATGTATTCGCTCCTCAAAACCCGATCTCCGACCCACCAAAGGCTTTCCTCGCCTGCTCCTGCACTGCCCCCCGAATCTTTTCCCTTGCCGCATCCCACTCGTCCTTCTTCACATCCCCAGTCTTCGCTTCCACCTCGCCCAACCGCGTCTCGATCAACCGCATGAGCTGCACCGCCTTCTGCGCGTCTTCCACCTTGGTTCGCGCAGCGCTGCGCACGAGATCGGCGAGGTACGCACCGATGCGATCCACGTCCCCCGCTCTGGGGCCTTTCTTGGCGAATGCAGACACCCACTGCCCGATGAGCGTCTCGACGTCGTTGTGCCTGCTGAGCCCGCGGATCGAGGGTGGATCGCTCCCCGAGACGATAGCCTGATCGTCTGCTGCGCCAAAGATGCGAGCCTCGCCACGAGGAGTGCGCCGTCTCGGGCGTGCAACAAGGTACAGCGGCGGATTGCGTCTCGCTTCCTCCTCTTCCTCCACCCCAGCCGGCGCTACACTCTTCTTCGCCTTGCCACCTCCCCCATGGTGCGCACGCAGCCGCTCCTCCATCGCTTTTTGCGCCGCAACTTCGTTCTGCGCCGCCCGCACCGTCGCCCTCCTCCGCTGCTCGGCCAGCGTCACTTGCTCGAATGTGTTCGTCTTGCCCGCCTTGAACCGCGCCTTTTCCGACTTTTTCTGCTCCGAGTGGTGTCGAAACGTCTCGCGCTGTAATTCGACCGGCAGCGCGCGGAACACCTCGGCGTCGATGCCTACTGCCACCAATGCTTCGGTAGGGATCTTGCTCGGGTCCATCGCCAGCACGGCATCGCGGTCCACTAGCGGCTGGTTGGGTGCGACGTAGTTGCCTGCCGCGTGCAGCAGCCGATGCACCACACGCTTCTTGGTCGGCGACTCGGAGACGGATCGAAATAGAGCGTTGCGCCGATCAGCTGCTTTGCCGTCTTGTCGAAGAAAGCCAGCCAAGGTCGAAGTGTTGGCCGTCTTTTTGCGCGCTGCCGACGTCGGTGTGGTTTCCACTGAAGACGGGCCGGAAGAAGCTTCATTCGAGATAAAGCCCACCTGGCGCTCGATCTCTTTGCGCACAGAGTCGGGAAGTTCGGCGAGGACGGCAGGGTCGATCTGCGATGCAGACGGCAGCATGAGCGCTTCCGCCATCGCGGCAGAGGGAGCCGCTTTGGCTTTCTGCGGTGTTGTTGGCGTTGAGCGCGGCAGCACTCGTGGTCGGCTTTGAGAGGGGCGAGGTGTAGCTTTCGGCGTTTGGGCCGCTTCGTCGACGTTGGCTTCCGGGTCACTGTCGGGATCATTGTCGAATGCGCCTCCGAACTTGGCCTCGATCTGCCGGCGGTACTGCGTTGGCAGAGCATCAAAGACGTCGGGATCGATTTGTGACTCGGAGGGAAGCATGAGCTGCGTCGCGGGAGGCAGACCGAGCGGAGAGCTTTCGACTGCGGGCGATTTATGAGAAAGCACCTTGAGCTTGTCCGCATCGCCGGGTCGTCTGGGTGTAGCAGCTTCCGGACCTTTCTCGAGCAAAGCCGGGAGCACAACCCCAGGCTCGTCGGTTTGCTCGACATCGCTCGCTTCCTCCGCGTCATCCTCTGCAAGCTCTCGAGCCGACGCAGAACCCGACTTGGAGCGTGGCACAGCAGCGCCGAAATTGAGCACCGACTGCCCGCTCTTGGGCTTGGCCGGTGACAGTGCATTGCCCTCGGCAGGCTCGAGCTTGTTGAGACCAATCGCGATGCCACGCAGCTCCTTGGGATCGGCCTTGAGATCGCGAATCAACGGCCAAGCAGCTGCTCTGATGCGCGTCTCGTCGTCGATGGCCACGCCGCCAGGCCCACTGACCTGCACGCTCCGATGATGCGTATCGCACACACCATGCCCCAAGAACTTGGGCGCCTCGACCGGTGCATCCTTGGCCCGCACCATGACCTGCACCGACACCTGCCTTCCCCTCAGTTTGACGGCTCTCGCTCGCTGTGCCACCTCCTGGCACATGCCCGTCACAAAGTTCTCAGCCTCTTGCTCGGTCAAGAAGCGAATGCCGTAGTTGACGTGCGACCCCACCGACTGTCGCAGCTTGTTGCCCTCCAGCCTGTCAGCGTCGATGCCGTGCATCTTGTCCCAGATCATCTTGCCTTTTTTGGGGCCAAACTCGGCGATGAGTCTGCGCTCGTTGGTCTTGGCGAGGATCTCGCCGATGTTGATGGTCGCAAAAAGCTCGCGCATGCGATCACGCAGGCTCCAGCCGATGCCATGCAGATCGTCGACATCGAGCGCATCCAGAAAGGGCTGCTTGGCGTCATCGGTGAGATGGAAGGAGCCGCCAGGCTTGGCTTTGCGCGTTGCAAGTCGAGCAAGAAGGATATTGGAACCGATGCCGATACTGGCTTCGCAGCCACAGCGATCTCGGATCTCGTCTCGAAAGGCTTCGGCTAGCTGCTTTTCGGCGGTCCAAATTTGACCCTGCGAGCCGAGATGGTCGCGATATCGGTCGTAGAGCGTTCCTGCTGTGGTATCGCCTTGTCGCATGATCTGCAGAAGCAAGCTGACATCGACCAGCGCCTCGTCTACAGATACAGCCTGGAGCGCATCGGAATGCTCGAGCAAGAACGTATAGAAGGTGAGGCTGATCGAGTTGTACGCTTCGAAATCGTACGGAATGGTCTCGACGTGCGGACAAAGCCGCTTAGCCTGACCCAGACTCATGCCGTTGCGGATGCCGAATTCACGTGCCTTGTAGCTGCAGGACGCGATCTCGGACGTGCTCGACGACCGATTCTCGTCTCCTGCTTTGGCAGCGGGCAGACGAAACCCAGTTCCGTGGCAAACGACGACGGGCTTGTCTTGAAGGTCGGGCCGCTTCTTGAGACCGACGGCAACAAAGAAGCTGTCAAAGTCGATGTGCATGATGACGCGTTGCACGCCTTTGGGCAAGTCGGAGCTGCCTAGAGGACGACCTGCTTCACGCAGCGCCGAGCTGACCATGTCTTGCAAGCTTGTTTTCCAGGTGCTGAGGTGGTGCAAGCGCGACTTGGCAAAGTAGCCGGCGAGAAAGCCCTCGCTGGTGGCTGTGTTGCGCTCCCTCCAGCTGGGGCTGGCGAGCAGTCGGGCGGCATGCGTGTTCGAAGGGCGCGACGCATAATGGCCGCGGCTGATGGCGATGGCAGCCTTTTTGGAGGCAGGGTCGGTGCCGATGCTGTAGTCGACGGTGTCTTTGGGTTTGGTGGGAGTGACGGGGCCGGGCATCGTCGTTGGTTCTCCGGTTGTTGGGTCACTGGCAGCTTCTGTCGATGGCTCTGTACTCGAATCGGGTGGGGGAGACTTTGTAGATGGCAACGGGCTCGCAGCCTGGGTAGGTGTCGTCGAAGCAGCTGGCTGGATGATGTGGTCCTCACCACCGAAACGGGCGCCCTTGGTGGTCGGTGGCTTTTGAGGAGGCGCGGGCTGACCTTCTGGCTCAGGTGCGGCGGCGATTTTGCCCGTGGTCGTAGGACGCGACGCCTCGACCTTCTCCGCTGGTCGCAGCTCTTTCCTCGTGAAGCGATCCAGCAGATTGGTCTGGTTCGTCGGCTTGCCCCACGGACTCTCGTCCTCATCGCCAATGCGTGGAAGTTGCCTGGGCAGCTTTGCAATTCGATCCAGGTTACGCCAGTCGCCCAGTCCTAAAGGGCCGTCAGACGTTGGACCGGCGGGCTTGCCAACCATGCTGTTGGAAGTGTGACCGTTGGAACCAGTGATAGCATCGCAGCGCCACTTTCTCCAATCCGCCTTCCTCCCCAGCTCGATGCTCTCCAGGATCCATCCAGGCAGCACCACTTTATAGTCCTTGAACTCGATGCGCTTCTTGGGCGTCAAGTTGGAAGCGACAATGTGCGTGACGGGCGACTTTTGGTCGAGATAGGCCATGAGATCCCCGCCATGGAGCACGAGCAGGCGCCTCAGCTCGCTGTAGGGCGGATGAGTCTGGCCATTGATGTAGATGCAGCAGCCTTTGAGAGCGTCAGAGCGCTTGCCTCCGCTGGCTTCGATTTCAGCCGCCAAGCCGTCGTGCTTGTCGGCGTCTTGGACGCGTAAGAGAGCTTCTTCTTCTTGGAGGAGCGAAGCTTCTTGTACTTTGAGCTTGGCTCGTTTGTGCTTCATGTAGGAGCGAAAGTCGCCGTACTCGATGGGGTTGTAGATGTCCGAGGAGAGGTACTGCTTCTGCGCTGGTTTGCTGCTCGAGCCAGTTTTCGCTTCAGTCGAGTCTGCTGGCGCATCAGCGAGCGTCGGTATGAGCATGCCGTGCTCGTCGACGTGAGAGCTGGCGAGGTCCATCTCTTGGCCATCTTGCGTTTGATGCGAGGGTGCGACCGTAGCCAGCTTCTTGTCGTCGTCACCGTCATCCTCGTCTGCCCACTGCACCTTGCGCTTGCGGGAAGGAGGCGCTTCGTCGTTGGATTCGTTTGGCATTGTCAGCAGCTCGGAGCGGTGAAATGCTATGTGATGCTGGTCAACAGAGCATTCAGCTGCCTCTGACTATGCGCCGCTTGAGCCATGGCTGCCAGCAGCTTTCGAGTCGTCCAAGCTCGTAGCTTGAATGGATAGGATGGTGGTGAGGAGAAAGATGGCCGAGTCGAGCTCGTTTTTTTGGCTGCGTTTCCTCCACATCTGGGCGAAATTTTCGATTTGTTAGACCGAAACAACTGATTCTGGACGTATCGTCGCTCTAACATCTTAGCAAAAATCCCACGTCCCCGATAACGCTCGGTGCGCACAGATCGACTGTTGCGCTGTTGCGCTGCCAAAGAGAGCGAGAAAAGCACGGGGTCAATGCATTGCCGGCGTCATATCTCAGTCAAGCACGCCAGTCAGCGAGCAAGCAAAGCAGCTCTCGCACAGCAGCAGTCCTCACCCTTGAAGCCTATCCGGCGATTTGCACGGCGTGTTTCCTGTGTATCGTCTCGCTCGCACAAAGACGGAAAGGTCAACAGCTTGCCTTCCTACTCGCTACCTCCATCCCGTCGCCTACCATCGTCATATCGGTATCCTCGCTCCAAAGATGGCTGAGAAGCAACCCCTCGACTACGAGCTGGCTTCAACGCCGCTCAAACGCGACCATGATGTCCTCGACGATCCTGACCGCCCTCGAGGCAGCCACATCTCCGTCTTCACCCCTGGCGGAAAGAGATACACGCTTCGCGGCTGGAAGTTCTACGTCGTGCTCCTCAGCGCCACCTGGTTCTTCATGAGCGGCTGCAAGCTGCCGGACGTCAACAAGCTCGGACGTTTCTTTACTCACCACCCGTGTCCTCACGCGACCAAGCAGGTGCACGGCTACTCGCAGCACTTGCACAGCTCTGGCTTTTTCGACGATGCCGCTGCACTCGCGAAGAACGACACGCCAGAGGCCCGCTGGAAGCAGTACTTTGCGCGGCTCGAGGCCGACTTCCTCGCCATCCCCACCGCCGACGGTGCGCGCGATGCGCTCAAGCGCTACACCAACGTCAGCCACGTCGCTGGCACCGAGGGCGACTACAATTCTGCCCTTCAAATCCTCCAAGAGTGGGGCAACCTCGTCGGTGCGCCTCTGAGCGAGAACCTTACAGATCTCGTGTTCGACGCTGGCTCCGCTGAGAGCCAGGCATACCTCAAGGGCTCTGAAGGCAAAGACGGCGTGCGAGCCTGGACGGACACGTACGCCGTGTGGCTCAACTACCCCGTCAACTCGTCGCTCACCCTCGCCAAGCCGGACCAGCTCGATGCGCCCTACTGGATCGCAAAACTGCAAGAGGACATCCTCGATGCCGACCCGACCAGCTCGCGCGGTGTGCCGCTCTTCCACGGCTACTCGGCGTCCGGCAGCGTGTCCGGCCAGCTCGTCTTCGCGGGCATGGGGCGCAAGCAGGACTTCGCCGATCTCGCCGCCAAGGGCATCGACGTCAAAGGCAAAATCGTGCTCGTCGACTACGGCTCCAACTTCCGCGGTCTCAAGGTGCGTGCGGCGCAGGAAGCAGGTGCCGTCGGCGTCATCATCTACACGGACACCATCGAGGACGGCGAGATTACTGAAGCCAAAGGATACAAGGCGTACCCTGAAGGATCGGCGCGCAATCCCTCGGCGGTGCAGCGTGGATCCGTGCAGGGCCTGTCGTTTTACCCCGGTGACCCGTCGACCCCAGGCAAGCCGTCGTACCGCAATGCGACGCGCTTGGAGCCCGAGGAGGCCGACTCGCTGCCGCAGATCCCCTCGCTGCCGCTGTCGTACGCCGAAGCCAAAGTTTTGCTCGAGTCGATCAAGGGCAAGGGTCTCAAGGCGAGCGATGTCAACGACCGCCTCGCTGGCGCCATCGACGGGGTCGAGTACTGGACGGGGCCGTCGGACGACGTCGTCCACCTCGAAAACTTTGTCGATCTCAAGGTGCGCGATATCTGGAACACCTACGCCGTGCTCCCCGGTCACATCAAGGACGAAGTCGTCGTTCTAGGAAACCACCGGGACGCGTGGACGTTTGGCGCCGCCGACCCGAACTCGGGCACGGCTGCGTTCCACCAAGCCATCAAAGGTCTCGGCGAGCTCTATCGCAAAGGGTGGAAGCCGATGCGCACCATCGTCTTTGCCTCATGGGACGCCGAAGAGTACGGCCTGGTAGGCTCCACCGAGTTCGGCGAAGACTACGCCCAGTGGATCCGCGATCACGTCGTTGCGTACCACAACGTCGACGTCTCGGTCGCCGGCTCGGTGCTTCAAGCCGCCTCGTCCCCCTCGCTCTCGCGCTTCGTCCAGACCACAGCGGCGAAAGTCAACGACCCCAATTCGCCCTCAGACAAACTCGACCTCAACGCCTTCCACCCCCTGGGCTCCGGCTCGGACTACACCGTGTTCCTGCAGCACCTCGGCATCGCCTCCACTGATCTCGGGTTCAAACGCGCCAAGAAGGACCCGATCTACATGTATCACTCCAACTACGACAGCTTTTACTGGATGGACACGTTTGGCGACCCGGGCTTCCACCGGCACGAGGCCGCAGCCAAAGTGGTGGGGCTGATGGCGATCGGGTCGTCGAGCGAGCTGTTTGCGCCGCTCGATGTGCAGGACTATGCTGCCGAGTTGGGCAGGTATCTGGAGGAGATCGAGCGGCTGGCGGCCAAGGAGCTGGGGATTCCGCACGGCGCGGGGGCGAAACACCCGCACTGGCTGAACGGTCTTCGCCACTCGATCCACAAACTGGACGCTGCTGCGCGACACTTTGAGCTTCGGAAGATGCACCTCAGGCAGAAGCTCGGACGTCTCGCTGCAAAGTACCGCCGCCACCACGGTCATCAGGACCGCGTAGAGGGTCGACACGGCAAGCACGGCGACGACAAGGTGGGCAAGGAGATCTGGAAAGTGCTCGTCGAGATCCGCAAGCTCAACAAGAAGCTGCAGACGTTCGAGCAGGGCTTGATTGATGACAAAGGCCTCAAGGGGCGCGAGTGGTACAGGCACCTCGGCACGGCTCCCGGCCGCTGGCTGGGCTACGGCGCGACGACGTTCCCCGGCGTCACGGAGGCGATCACGCTGGACAAGGGCCAGGGGCTCGAGGGCGAGGCGAGGCGGCTGGGTCGGCACATCGATGCGCTGGCCCGACACTTGCACCAACACTGAAAGGGCCACGATTGCGCGCATCGGCTCGTAGATTACTGATGAAGGCTCGCAAAGAATGCATTCCAATCCGATACAAGTACAAAGTGTGATCCAGCTGGCTAGTAGCCTCTAGAGATGAGCAGGTCCTTGGTCGCCTCGTACGTCACGAACAGCACCGCATTGACGGGTAGCGCGCGCAACACGGTCGGCCCCACACCCACAAAGAACGCCCTCCACCCGCCACTCGCGTACGTCTCCCGTGCTGTAGCCCAGAACAGACTTCTTTTGCCGGGCGAATCGTCAAACCGCGTGCTCGCCTGGATCTTGGTCTTGATCACGTCGGCCCAAAACGTGCTGAGCCAGGCAACAACGCCCGCAAGCGCGCCGCTGACGGCCATATCCACGTTGGTCAGCGGTTTCCCCGTGTAGCTGCGAATCGACGCGTTGAGCAGCTCGTACGACGCAAAGTAAGGTCCGTAGCCCAGATCGCGCACGGCGGTGGTGCACCAGCCGCGGAACACGCCCTTGCTTACACCTTCCGTGCGCACGACATGCCGCAACACCCCCCACGTCGTCTTTTTTCTGGAGGACGTATCCATCTGCTCGCGGATCTTGATCAGATCAATCGGCGAGGTGATCATCGACGAGCCGAGCCCGCTCAGCATCCCCGCAACGAACGCCTGCGCGATCGGATGGTCGCCAAAGAGGTGGTGCTGCTGTTGATACCGGAGGCTGATGTTGTACAGCCCGAAGATCGAGGCGTTCATGATGGCGACGCCGAGCATGGGAAAAGTGACGCCCTTGTAGAGGCCCCAGATGCGTTCTTCTTTGATGATGATGCGGAAGGCGTCGGTGGCGGAGCGGTAGGTGGGGAGTGAGACGCGAATGCCTCGGCAGGTGCTAGAAGCGGGATGCGAGAGTGTGAGTGTCGCAGCATGGCCTGCTGGTGCTGAAGCTGCATTTTGGTGAGAAACGCTCGTCGCAGAGTACTGCAGCCACGCGCCTGACGACGACGACGACGACGAAAGCAGCTTGGACGAGGTCGATGCAGTCGAGGCGGTGTCTATTGAAGGGGCGGGTTGCGCCTGCAGTCGAGTCTTGACCGTGTCGAAAGGGTGGCCTGCTAGCAGCGAAGCGATACCGCCTGCGGTACCTGCGATAAAGTCGACGAGCGCCGAGGGTGTAGCTGCTGAGGCGCTTGCCACCACCTCCTGCGCTGCCATGCCCTCCGATTTCCTGCAAAGTCGACGTCTGAGCGGAATGATTGTGTGAGAGGTTGGTCGGGAAGATCCTTTTGCATACGCTGGCGACCCTTTCCCCCGCAACCGAACCCGCTCAACGCCGAAATGTGGAGAGCTTCATGCGCATCGGGCGAACAAAATCGGGACCATATCTCGATTCGCTCTTGGAAATTGTGTGCGAATCGACGTCGGATGGCGTGCGTTCTCGACAAGCTGTCCAACACTGCTTCAAGTCCCTGTTTTCGAGGTGCAAGAGCACGCCATTCACACTCTTAGCGTCGCTCGGCTGCTCACCTCGATTCGCCTTGCCCGCAACAGCTCTTCTGCTGCCCTAGCTGACAGTTTGAGTGAGTGTGAGAGCTCTGGTGGGAATCGGTGGTACAATGACGGGCCGTGGAGCGGTTACATGATGGCGCCATCGCACAGAGCAAGCCGGAAAAGATGATGATTGATCCATTGTGCGGCCTTCACTTTTCAGCATCGTGTGAGAGTGTGATATCGACTGCCAACACAGATCTTGCTTTGTCTTTGTTTCGATGAACCGTGAATGGCCGAGCTAGTCGACGGTCGGCTGGGACAACGTCTGTGCACAAAACCTTCCTCACCTAGCTCGACTGCAGCTCTTCTCCCGCCGTCGTATAAGACCCTACAACCCTCTTACCCTCACATCCCTCCCCTCACCACCATCGAAAACTTGCTCCACAATGACACCGCCAACCGCCACGCACGACACCGCCGCGGGCGTGGGCCAGCTGAGTCTCTCCTCCTCCTCTCCAAAACGCATGATCCTGTACGCCTTCATGATGGGCTGTTCGGGCCACCAGTCGCCGGGACTCTGGACGCACCCTGCCGACCGCTCGCGCCATCACAACAAGCTCTCCTACTGGGTCGACCATGCCAAGCTGCTCGAGTCGGGCCACTTTGACGGGCTGTTCCTCGCCGACGTGCTGGGCGGGTACGACGTGTACGCCGGTAATCTCGACGCTGCGCTGTCGTCTGGTGCGCAGTTCCCTGTGATCGACCCGCTGCTGCTGATCTCGGCCATGGCTGCGGCTACGACGAACTTGTCGTTCGGGATCACGGCGACGACGTCGTATGTGCATCCGTACGAGCTCGCGCGCAGGTTTTCGACGCTCGACCACCTCACCAACGGTCGCGTGGGTTGGAACGTCGTCACGGGCTACCTCGACTCGGCGGCGCGCCAGTTCGGCGCCAAGAACCAAGACCTGCACGCGAAACGCTACGAGGTCGCCGACGAGTACATGGACGTGGTGTACAAGCTGTGGGAGAGCAGCTGGGCCGACGACGCCGTCGTCCACGACCCCTCCAAACCCGTATACACGCGACCCGACCGCGTACGCGCGATCAACCACCACGGCAAGTACTTCGAGAGCGTGCCCGGTCCGCACATCTGCGAGCCGTCGCCGCAGCGCACGCCCGTGATCTACCAAGCCGGCTCGTCCGGCCCGGGCATGGCGTTCGCAGCCAAGCACGCCGAGGTGATCTTCATCGCCGCGCACAAACCCGATGTTGCCAAGAAGCGCGTCGACGCCGCACGCGCAGGTGCGAAGGAGGCAGGCCGCGATCCGGCTTCGCTCAAAGTCCTCGCGCTGCTGTGCCCTATCATCGGCAAGACGGACGCAGAGGCGGAGCAGAAATATCGCGACCATTTGCAGCACGGCTCGGACGACGGCGCGCTCGCGCTGTTCGGCGGCTGGACCGGCATCGATCTCTCGACGTATGGCGAGGATGAGGAGCTCCGCGCCACCGAGTCGAATGCGATCAAGTCTGCCGTGGAGAACTTTGCGACGCAGGACCCGCACGTGCCCAAGTGGAACAAGGCTGCCGTGGCCAACAAGATCAAGCTTGGTGGTTTGGGACCGACGATCGTCGGTGGGCCAGAGAGCATCGCTGATCAGCTCCAGGACTGGGTCGACCAGTCGGGCGTGGACGGGTTCAACTTGGCGTACACCCTCGCCCCGGGCACGTTTGAGGATTTCGTGGAACTTGTCGTCCCCATCCTCAAGAAGAGGGGCGTGGTGTGGGCCGACTACCCGCAGGTCCCCCAGCCGCCAAAGGAGGCCGCAACAGATGGCCCCCAGGAAGGATTTGGGATCAACGAAAAGATCGGCATCACCTCGAGGGAGAAGCTCTACGGCGTCGGGCAAAAGACGTTCAGGAAGGATCACTATGCTTCCAAGTTCACCTGGCACGCTGGGCAGGATGCGCCTGCTCTCGATTGAAGTTCTCGCCCCACAAGCTGTTCGTACATCCGTGCCACACCAATCACAAAATGTCGACCCTGAAAGGCTGTCTGAATGAAAGAGATTGTTCGAGATTTAGTGACAGTAGCACCCACTCCTGCTCAAGACCGACGCTCCATCGAGAGTGTTCGAGGTTTCACAAAAGCGCCCTTCACGATCGACGCTCCGTCGACGGAGTAGCAAGCATCTCGGGCTGCCAGAACCGAATGCACTCGAGCACGATATCCGACACCGAAGTCTGCTTCTTGCTGCTGCTCTCGCCTCCGCCTGCAGCCGCTTTCTCGTCCGATGCCGATTCCCCATTCCCCCTGTCCGAGTCGATTTGAGGCGACCCAGGCCTAGGCGTCCTCGGAAAGTTCCCGTACGACGACGACGACTCGCCCGCATCGTCGCTCGCTGCTGGCTGCGAGATCTGATCCTCACCCTCCCGCGACACACTAGGCGGAGGCACGGGGATCGGCTCCCAGCTTTGCCGGTAGAGCGGTTTGACGGGACCAGTCTTCGTGGGCGCAGCAGCCGACACTTCGAGCCCGGACGCCGCCGGTCCAAAGATGGCTTCCAGCTCGGATTTGGCGCTCGAGGCCCGCCTGGCTTCTGTGGCGTTCTCCTGCAGCTTTCCGTGCGGTGTTGCCAAGGGACTCTGGTGGGGAGATTGAGCATCGGTGTTGCGGAAATCCGTGCTGAGCGTGTATCGCCGAGGCTGGTCGAGGATGTGACTGTTCGTGTCTGAGACGGTGTTGTTGCTGTGAGATGTACTGATGCTGTTGCTGGTGCTGGTGCTGCTGATGTTGCTGCTGATGCTGCTGTTGCTGTTGCGATGACTGGGACTAGAGTCGATGTTGTTGTTGTTGTTACAAGTGAGAGAATCCAAAGCCGTTTCGGTGCTCGTTTGCCCCGTGGCATCCGATACCGATACTGATGTAGTTGATGACGATGGCGGGCTTCCTCGTGCCTCCTCCGGCAAAGTGCTGCTCTGTAGCGCATCCGCCCCCAACGCGCCTGCACTCTTCGACTTGCAGAAGCCCGAATCAATCGCCGAGCTGACGCGCTGCAAGAACGGCAACGCCTTGGCCGCGAGCTTGCATCGCTTGGCCACATTCTGAAACGAGCAAATGTTCTTGTCGAGATCGTTGCGCACCTGCGTGTGGAAGTGCGACGACGGATGGGTTGCTTGCGGCGCAGCAGCCGACGTTGCCTGCTCCGCCACCGAGGTTCTGTCTTTAAAAGGACACGAGAGCCTCAGCAACGCGGTGGCCTGGACGATGGCGGCGGCGAGCGCATTGTTGGTAAACTGCCACCAGGCGAGTGCCTGCGGTGGAGCACAGGCGGTGGCACTTGCATACGTCTCGGTCTGCCAAGTGGCTGAGCGCAGGACGGCGGACAGGGAAAACATGGCCGACGCTGATGGCTGTTCTGCTGCCGATGATGCTTCTGTTTGGCCCGGCCCAGAAGGCGATGAAGTATCGCCCGTTCCTGACGCGGCATTCGACGCACGCGATCGCCCAGCAAGCGCAGATAAGAACCACGGCCGATGCAGCGCCATCAACATACGATGCACCATACTGCACGCTACGTGCCGCTGACAGATGATCTGCGCCAGCTCGTCCTCGTCGACCTTGCCCGCCATGTCGATGGGCAGCGGCTTGTGCAGCAGCAGAAACTCGGGCAAGCTGGCATGGTAGCGTCGGATCCTCTCGTCGAGCTTGACGATCTGGCCATGGTGCGGCAGCGTGAGCCCATTAGCTTCTCTGCGCTGTGCTGCCAGCTTGTCGGCTAGCATGGCTGGATCGAGACCGCATGAGCCAGAAAAAGGGGACGCAAGGTTGTCGAGCGTGACGACTTGGTTTGTAAGGCTGGAGACCTGGTGCATGAGATCGGCGAGACCAAGCTTCCAGTTGTGAAAGATGTTGGGGCTGTAGCGGCTGCCGAACGCATCGAGGCTTGTGTAGAGCGGCGTGCCGAAGGCGGACCAGATGGCCTGGATGGTGGGCACATCTGGGAAGCTGGCTATAGGCGCGCCGATGTCGGGCGAGTTGTTGTGGCTGAAGGTGCCGGGGAGTGCGAACGTGAGGGCCTGACAGCGAAGATGAAAGATGAGATCGCCGAGAAGTCGCGTGCAGTGGAGACGGTCTTGGTCGGTTGCGGCGGGAGCCAAGGTCGATGCAGGCGCTGTCGGTAACGCGGAATCGGCGGCTACCTGATGCTGGCTTGCAACGGAAGGCGCTGCCATCTGTGACGTCGGACGCGTCGGGTCGGATGCAACGCAAGAGGGGATGAGTGCCGACTTGGCCAGGATGAGCGCGAGCCCGGTGAGTCCATGAGAGCGGTAGAAGAGCTCCTCGTCGTTGGAGCACAGGAGGTAGGTGGACATGAGGTAGAGGGCGGAGCACGCATCTGGCGTAGGATTGTGCATGAGCTCGGCACGTTTGCGTGAGCCGGCTAGACAGGCGGAAGCAACACCAAACCAGATCCTGCCACGCTTTGCAGAGGAGTCGGCGGGATTATCGGGGCGACTCGTCGAGGGTGTGGTTGATGGAGTGGGAAAGCAAGTTGAGAACAAGTCGCCGAGAGCGAGCGCAGCCAAGAGGCAAGCGAGACGATGCGGGTGGATCGAGTCGGCGCCGTGACGTTCGGCTTCTTCGAGCGTCTCGAGGAGGGTGGTGCGGTCGACAGGGGTGTAGATCCAGCCGATGCCTTGGTGGTAGGCGTGAAGGAGATCGAGACCATCACGGAAAGGGAGCAGCACATCGAGGTGAGGGATGCCTAGAGAGTAGCGCGGGAATGGATCCGACGAGTTGCGACAAGTGCTGTCAGGTGATGTTGCTGATGGGTCACACGAGGAAGCTGGTGAGGTGGACTGCTCGATATGACGCGAGGTAGGCGGCGGACTGGATCTAGGCGAGCATGCCGAAGATGTTCTCGAGTACTTTGTGCATGTGTGAGAGGATGAGCATGGATCGACGAGGGTGCGCTTGCGACCCACGCTCTGATCGGCGCTGGCCATGTTTGAATGGGTGTGGTTACGGCCTACAAGGCAAGCATCGAAGAGGGTGGTGGGAAGGATGATGGTGTTCGCAAAGGTAATCGCTGCTGGAGCTGGCTTAGTGCTGATCTGAGTGCTGTCGTGCGAGATCCAGAGCTGTGATTGACTGGAAGCGTGTTGCGAGGATAGGCGGTAAAGAGACTGGCGTGGGAAAGTGAGCTAAAGATCGGTTCGGAATTGGGTCTGTTGTTGTCACAGTGAGCAACTAGGTCGGATGTAGGCCGAGGGGGCTGAATAAGAGGGGACAAGGGATGGTGGGAGGAGCATCGGTCGTAAAGCGGAGATGCTCCGATAACCTCACTGCAGCGGCAGCGACCGAATTGGTTATCGGCAATCGTCGCAAATGAAGCAGCAACTTGCGCTTGCGCTTTTGCGCGAGAGCCGTGTCAAGTGAGGCAAGCTAGTGCGCAAAGCCTCGAGCTTGTTCGGAAGTGATGTCCCCTTTGCATTTGCGTTCAAAGATGGGATGGAGAAAGGGGTTCAAGGCTGGCTGTCTAACGAGTTTAGCCGGAACGGTGTACTTTTGCGCTTGGGACGCAGCAACTCATTTGACAAGCAGCATCGGCATCCACATTCGCCGACGCAGTCTTTTTGCGGCACACAATCCCACCACGATGATGGTGATTGCACACGGAATGGCGCACTCCGCCCGAGAGATCGACCTGGAAAACACACAGCGAGGGATGCTTTGTGGCTAGAACTGATCGCGGATAAGGTTGGCCGAAAGCATCTCTCTCACTCACTCTCAATCAGCATCGGATCTAAGCCGGAGACAGCGAGCGAGCGAGCGAGAGCGCCAAATTCCAGAATCCTATTTGAAAATGAGAAAAGGGGAAAAAAAAAAAAAAAAAAAAAAAAAAAAACTCTTTCTCCTCCCTGCTGTTTGTCGCTGTTGTTGATTGGCAAGCTATTTTCGGTGACGGTTAACACGGCAATGCAGAGGAGAGGAGAGCAGAGGAAAGCTTAATTTCGAGAGGCCTCTCGCTCCTCTCACCAAAGGTCCAGACGGACAAGTCCGAAACCAGGGTTGCAAATCGCACCTTGCTGGTCAACCGCTGACAGAGTCTCACGCCAAGGATCACCGTTGCTGGCCGGCTGCTCGGTTCGAATGTGCCTCAGATGCAATTTCGGCGCGAGTGGGGGACGGCTCGTTTTTCGCGATCCACCTTCGGCACCGCCACAAAGAAGGGTCAAAACCGAAATGAGATGGGTTTTAGCCTCGCGCTCGACCTTGTCGGCGTAACTGTAACCGCAAACTCGATTCTGGGGTGCTTGGCCCTGCCTGCTTGTTCGGACGCCAACTCCCGGGCGCCTTGGCATGGTGATGCTTTCGACGATGGCGGCAGAGTCGAAAACTGATACTTGATCCAACGGAAGGCGTCGGCATACCTTTTTGAGAATGCCAGCCAGCCATTCTCTTCTAGTCATGCCATGGAGTAGGTGTCAGAGATCAGAGATCACCAGGCATGGCCAGCAACAGCGAGCACCTCATCGAAACAGTCGGGTGAAGGAGCAGCGGCCGAACAGATCTAACACCTTTTAAAACCCAAATCGGCCCGATTCGTTCTTGCTATGCGGATAATCGGCGATGAAGTTCGGATTCGAAAGTCGAGAAAAGCATCGACTGCATTGCCCCGCCTTTTCGACGCAGCTTGCAAGCGGAACAATCGCCGTTGAAAAGGCCGAAGTCGTCTTCCGATTCGGCAGCGTCCCCGAGCGAAGAGAGAAAATAGGATTTAATTTTTGGATTAAAAATGAAAAATTTCCAATTTGTGAAACATCGGTTAGTGCGCCAGTCAAACTGTGCGAACTCGACTTTTCTCCGCAAAAAAAGTGACGTTTTGGTGGGTCACACTCAGTGAAGTGCTGTCGTGCGAGTCGACCCCGCTTTTCCAGAGCTATGACCCTCGTGGCTCGAGCAGCGACGTCAAGCGGAGGCTATGGCTGAGCAGCTTTGCGTTAAATAGCTCCAACTTGGAGGTCCCTTCTCAATCACCACCATCGTTCACACGAAACTACGGACCCCTTCACCACCCCGTCAAGATGCGTCTACCAAGACTCAAGTCGCTGGTTGCGCTGCTGCCAGCTTTGGCAGTCGTCGCTGCGCAGGACAGCGCCTCTTCCGGCGCCGCCAGCTCGACGACGGCCATGGTCAGCAGTCTAGCCTCAAGTGCCAGCAGCGCAGCTTCTTCTGCAGTGACATCTGCTTCTCCTACAGTCAGCAGCAGCAGCAGCAGCAGTGCCACTTCGGCCACCTCCTCAGTCAATCCTCTGGCCGAAAAGCCCCCCGCGGCTGTGCCATCGGCGACCACCACGCCCACCGCCTTCATCCCCACCGGTCCGTTGCCACCCGCGCAGGAGCTCTGCACATCCCCAATCTACTGCCCCGGCCCCTTGCTGCAAGCAGTCCAGCTCGCAGGCATCTTCAAGGACAGCAAGACGTTCGTCGACAAGGCCACCTCCAAGCCCGAGTCCGTCGTACTCGACAAGTTCAACCAGCTCGGTGGCGGCAACGCCAGCAACATCACCTACGACGAGATCATCCAGTTTGTCGACGACAATTTCGTTGCAGAAGGTGTCGAGCTCGTCCCCGCCGACTTGGGCAGCGAGTTTGTCACCGACCCCGAGTTCCTGCAGGGTGTCGAGGACGAGGTGGTGCGCGACTGGCTCAAGCAGGTGCACAGCTACTGGGAGCTGCTGGCGCGCACTACGAACTCGTCCAGTCCGTCTGGCGTTCAATGCGACGGCTGCGTGTCGTCGTTCATCCCGTTCAACGAGAGCCGTGTCTTTGTGGTGCCTGGAGGCCGCTTCCGCGAGCTCTACTATTGGGATACCTACTTTGTCATTGAAGGCTTGATCACCTCGCAGCTCCAGTCGGTCGTCAAGGCGATCCTCGAAAACTTTGGCGACCTCATCGACCGCCTCGGGTTTATACCGAATGGCAACCGCGTCTACTACGAGAACCGCTCGCAGCCTCCCTTCTTCACGCTCATGATCGACAAGTACATCCAGGCGTACAACGACACGTCGGTGCTGCAGCGCTTCCTGCCCTTGCTCGAGCGCGAAATGTCGTTTTGGAAGACCAACCGCACCATCGAGTTCACTTCTCCGTTTACGAATGCGACGCACAACATCACCCACTACAAGGTCGACACCTCGGCGCCGCGTCCAGAGAGCTATCTGGAAGACTACAAGACCGTGCAGGACGCTTCCGAGTCCGGTCTCGATCTCAACGACACGCAAAAAGCGACGCTCTACTCGGACATCGCCTCGGGTGCCGAGAGCGGCAGCGACTACTCGGCGGCCCGCTGGTCTAAGCGCCCCACGATCAACTTGACCGACACCATCCCTGCCCAGCGTTTCCTGAACACAGCGGCACAGCTGCCCGTCGACCTCAACTCGATCCTTTTCGCGTGCGAGCAGAAGCTCTCTGCGTTCTACAAGATCTCGGGCAATGGCACGCAGCCGAACGCAACCCGTGCCAACTACTGGGCGCAGCAGGCTCAGGCGCGTAAAGAGGCGATCCTCGACGTGTTCTGGGATCCGAGCAAAAAGTTCTTCTATGACTTCAACACGACGCTGGGCGATCGCGCGCCCTTCTTCACGCCAGCCGGCTTCTTCCCATTGTGGGCGCAGATCCTGCCGCAGGAGTTTGTCAACGAGTCGATCAGCCTCGACCAGCGCCGTCAGAACCTGCAGGGCGTCTTCTCTGGTCTGCGCTACATCATCGACCGCTTCAACGGCACGCTGCCCGCCTCGCTCGTCACCACTGGTCAACAGTGGGATTTCGCCAACGCCTGGCCGCCGCACACCTACATCGCGCTCGAAGCGCTGCGCAACCTGCCGGACATGCTGGCGGCGGGCCCGCAATTGCCGGCCGAGAACGGCACGTTCGCCCTGATCCCCATGGCCAACGGTACCAACCAGCTCGGCCAGACGCAGGACAGCCTGCCGGTCCAGGGCATCGAGAACGAGCCTGGCAGCGCGATCAATGAGACGCTCGCCGGCGCCACCGATCCTAGCGATCCCTCGGTCGAACTGCACCCGCTGCTCAACACGGGCAACAACACGAGCGGCGAGAGATGGCGCGACGAACTCGTGCGCGAGCTCGCCAACCGCTACGTCGCCTCGGCGCTCTGCTCCTGGCGCGCCACGGGCGGCAAACTCAACACCACCGACCCGGCCTTCCAGCCCGTCCCGGACAGCATCCTGACCGCCAACGGCCTCAATGCTTCGACTGCCATCGGCAATATGTTTGAGAAGTTCAATGCGAGCGACGTCAATGCCGCCGGGTCAGGGGGCGAGTACGCCGTCCAAGTGGGGTTCGGCTGGAGTAATGGCGTCGCTATCTGGCTTGGCGGCCAGCTGGGGGCCAACCTGACCAGGCCGGAATGTCCCGAGGTGGTAGCACAGAACAGTACGGCTGTTGAGGCGTAGAGGGGGTCTTTTCTAGCGCAAAGTGCGCTGTTGGGGCATAGAGGTTGCGGAAATAGATTCTCGTGCTTCTCAGCCTGCGATTGTGATGACTCAAATGTGTGGAATGCCTTTGACGATGTGTCCGTATTGGAGGGTCGGGAGGATGAGGAGGAGGTCTGATTTTTGCGACCTTCTTTTTTTGGGGTCATTTTTTGAGCGAGATTTTTCATGGCTAAAAATGTATTCAAGGGTTTAGTTCACGGGCCACCGCTTTTTTTCATTCTCACCTTCTCCCCACCATCATCTTCTTGCTCAGCGTTCGGGCCTCCTCCGGCACAGCACCATTCAACACGCTCATCTCGCCGGTCACTAGCAAAAGGCTGCCACCACACTGTGGTCGATACGAGCGACGCGAATCCTCAGCGCTGCGAGCGCATTCAGAAGCAGTCGGGCGAGGTTCGGCGTCGACTCAGCCTTCAAGGTCGTCGCGATGAAGCGCACGCTTGCGCAGCAGGATGGCTTGACGAGCGCTAAAAGGTCTAAAGACGAGTCCGACGACGATGAAGAGCCAGTTCTCCCCGTCCGAGCATCCGAGCTCAAGAAAGGCTCCACCAGCGCAGGCACCAGCGCCAAGCCTCCACCCAAACTCGCATCGATCTTCCAACCGCGTTCAGCCAACAGCGCTTCGTCGTCATCATCCTCCAAAAACCTCAAATGGCTCGACCCGCTCGGACGCAACAGAACTTGTCTGCACGGCGTATACGGCTACCCTACACCGTCCTCAAAGGTAGCATTCTACGATCTCGACGGCACCATCGTCCGGCCCAAAAACGGCAAGACGTTTCCGAGCAAGACGGACGAGTACGATTTCGAGTTTCTCTTCTCCTCCCCACCCCGCTCTGGCACCCTATCGGTCATCCAGCGCATCCGAGAGCAGCACGAACAGGGCTTCGCCGTGGTGATCATTACGAACCAAAAGCAGACGGCGTCGTCGGCCAAATCGGGGCTGACGACGTGGAAGAAAAAGATGGCGCATATCGCTGCGGCTATCGACGTGCCGATGCGCGTGCTTGCTGCGCTGGGGGACGACGAGTTTAGGAAGCCGCGGCTGGGGATGTGGGACGCGTTTGTTGGGCAAAACGGTGGCGTGGAGGTGGATTTGGCGCAGAGCTTTTTCGTGGGCGATGCGGCGGGGCGGAAGAAGTACATGGATCATCAGAATACCGATCTCAAGTGGGCGTTGAATGCCGGGCTGGTGTTTTTCACTCCGGAAGAGTACTTTTTAGCGGGGGCGAAAGAGTACGAGATCCCGATCCGGCCATGGAGTCCTTCTGCGCTGTCCACGCCGGCGAATGGAACGCTCAAAGGACTAGTCGCAGAACCAGAGGACGAGATGGTCACGGTCGACCTCTCCACAATCGACACGGACACCAACGTCTCACGCACCATCCTTGGCGCTACAGACGCAACCTCACCCGAGATCGTCCTCTTCGTCGGCCCACCAGCCTCGGGCAAGACGTACCTCTACACACGCACCTTCGCACACGCCGGCTACGTGCACGTCAACCAGGACACGCTGCACTCGCGCGACAAGTGTCTGCGCGTCGTCGCGGACACCATCGCCGCCGCACGCAGCTGTGTGGTGGATAACACGAACCGCGACGTCAAGACGCGCAAGCTGTACGTGGATCTTGCGGCAAAGTTGGGGGTGAAGATCAGATGTGTCTACTTCGATGTGCCCAGGGAGGTGTGTGTGCACAATAACCATTTTAGGGCGTACTATGGGCCGGTGAGGGGGATGGGGGAGGTGAAGAGGGATGTGCTGCCGTATAGCGCAATCGAAAAGTGGTTCAGGGGCAGGGAGGTGCCGAGGCGGGCGGAGGGGTTTGAGGGGGATGTAGTAAGGGTGGTGTGGCGGTGGTGTGGCGATGAAGAGGTGGGCAAGAGGTATCGGATGTACTACCATTGATGGTGTGCTCACATCGAACGGCGAACAAACACGAAGCGGTGCTGCACAGAGAGAGAGAGAGAGAATCTTCACTTTGATGTCAAGAACAGCGAGAGCCTTCACTTTGATGTTCACAGCACAGAGATGTACAAAAGTGCCCGTGGCTTCACACCTGAGCAATCGCCTGACCGTCCGCACGCGGATCGCTACCCGCCGCCCACACCAACTTGCCCTTATCGTTGCTGACCTTCTGAATCACCTGCCCCCTTCCGAACTGGAACCTCCCCCATCTATCTACCACTTTCACCTTATGCCCCATCCTCTCCAGCTCCTCCACCACCTCCCGCCTCACCCCTTCCTCGAAGTACACCTCCGACGTCGCGCCCTCCGGGCCCGCCATGCCCGCGCCGATACAGAACCGCGGCGCATCCAGTGCATCCTGCACGCTGAAACCATGATGCAGGATATTCAACAACACCTGCACCTGGCCCTGGGGCTGCATGAAGCCGCCCATCACGCCGAAGCTGAGGAAGAGCTCGTCGCCGCGCGTCGCCATGGCGGGGATGATGGTGTGGTACGGCCTCTTGCGGGGGGCTACGCAGTTGGGGTGCCCTTCGGCGAGGTGGAAGCCCGCACCGCGGTTTTGGAGGGTGAACCCGCACCCGCGCGGGACGGCGCCTGTGCCGAAACCGGCGTAGTTCGAGTTGATGAAGCTGCACGCGTTGCCCCATTGGTCCGTCACGCTGAAGTAGACTGTATCGCACGTGTTGGCCGGCGAGCCTTTTTCGAGGTCGACGGAGGCGCGCGTGGGGTTGAAGAGCTTCACACGGGTGGCGAGGTACGCAGGGTTCAGGAGGAGCGCCGCGACGTCGTGCTCCGAGTGCGCCGGGTCCGCGACGTGGTAGCGCGTGTCCGCAAACGCCAGGCGCAGGGCCTCGATCAAAGCGTGCAGGTACTCGACCGAGTTGTGCTCGACTTTGGCCAGGTCGCCGACGAGGCCCTGGTTCTGCAGCTCGTCCAGGATCCCGAGCGCCACGAGCGTTGTCAAGCCCTGGCCGTTCGGCGGGCACTCGTACATCGTCACTCCCTCTTTACCGGTCAAATCGCCAGCGGCAGCGGGGTGGTTGTACGTGTATTTGATGGGCGTCACCTCCTCCGTCCCGCGCTCGAGATGATCCTTCAAATCATCGAGCTCCATCACCCCGCCTTGGGACTGCACCAGCTCGACGATCGCCTCTGCCACTCTCCCCGTATAGAACGCCTCTTTCCCCTTGGTCGCGAGCTCGCGGAACGTGCGCGCCAGCGTGGGCATGCGCATCAGCTCGCCCGTGCGCGGCGCTTTACCGTCCAACAACATCTCCCCCGCATTCTCCGACGCTTTCTTGATCAAGTTCTCGCTGCGCCCCCAGAGGTACGCCGTGGACTCGTGCACGGGGTACCCCTGTTCCGCGAGCCTAATCGCCGGGGCGAGAATGTCCTGCATCGTGAGCTTTCCACTTCCCAACTGCTCGACAGTATCGACCCACGCGGCTGCCGCGCCGGGGACGGTGACGCTGTGGATGCTGTTGCCGGGGATCTCGACCCCTTCCACACCCTTGGCGCGCAGCACGTCGAGCGTCATGTTGGCAGGTGCGCGCCCCGAGCCGTTGAACGCCCGAACGCTGCGCGTGGTAGCGTCGTAGAAGAGACAGAACGCATCGCCACCGATACCCGTGTTGCACGGCTCGGTCACGTTGAGCGCAGCGGCGACCGCGACGGCTGCGTCGGCCGCGTTACCGCCGGCGTTGAGGATCTCGATTCCCGCGGAAGAGGCGAGGGGTTGGGAGGAGGCTACGACGCCTTTGGTGGAGAGCACGGTGGAGCGGCGCGAGGCGAAGCGCGAGTAGGTGTTGGAGTGGTGTGGCGCCGTAAGGGACCAGTTGAGCGGGGTGCGTGCCGTCGACATTGTGAGAATGAGAGGGGAGTGGATGATATGAAGGGAGGAAAAGGTAGATAAGGATTTGAGGCGGTTGAAGTAGGTTTGCAGGGAGGAAGGAAGGGATGCACGAGCGGTCCAAGTCGGATCTATGCGTAGTTAGTGAGGGGAGGCGGTGATTCGAGGATTGCTTCACGGTGAGTGTGGGGAGGGGGGGGGGGGGGAAGGGGGGGGGGGGGGAGAGGGGGGGGGGGGGGGGGGGGGGGGGGGGGGAAGGGGGGAGGGGGGGGGGGGGGGGGGGGGGGGGGGGGGGGGGGGGACTGGAAGGGAAGGAGAGAAGAGATTGAGATCAGGTAGGCATGGCGGAGAAGTGGGTGATGCGGGCAGCGGCGGCAGTGCAAGACACTCGACACAGGCGAGCCAGGCCAAGAGGGTCAAATGAATGAGAGTGCTTTTTGCGTGTTACGCCCGATGCCATCGATGAACCGAGTGACACACGGTCGCACATCGTAGCAGCAGGTATCTTACAATGTGTGGTTGGGAATGCTTCCGGAAACCAGAAGAGAGGTGGTGGTTGCTATGCTTGACGAAGAGGCGAAGAAATTAGACGAACGAACTGGGAATGGGTGGTAATACAGCGCCTTCGGAGTAAAGGCGAAATCAACGAGTCGAATCAAAAAGCTGGGGGGTTGTGCTGGGGGTCGATGCCGGCGCTCACTTGCGACGGTTCTGCTGCATGCCGAGGATCTGCACCATCCTAACAAAGATGTTGATGAAATCAAGCTCGAGGCTGATCGACTCGGCGAGCGGATCACCGACGGCGTAGCCAGCTCGCACCATCTGAGCGTGCTTGAGGATGCGCTGCGTGTCGTAGAGCACAAAGGCACCGAACACGGCGAGACCACCGTAGAGCGAGAGCGCCTCAGTGGCGGCGAGGGTGCGGAAGGCGGTGCGGGGCAGCAGCATGGGCGCCAGCGACGAGAGAGCGACGATGGTGACACCGGCGAGCAAGGGGCCGCCCATCCAGAGGTACTTGTCTTCCTTGGCGGTGGCGCCGACGTAGCAGAGCGAGCCCACCAGACCAGCGGTGTAGAGGGCAGCACGCGAGAGGACGGCCGGGTTGAGGAAGAGCAAGGGACTGAGCACGGCGGCCTGAGAAGCGTTGAAGAGCAGCCAGGAGGGCACCTTGAGCGGATGACCGGGTGGAAGCGAGGTGGCACCGAGCATGCCGCCAATGCTAGCAACGAGACCGACACCGAGCACCAGCCAGGGGTTGGCCATCATGACGCGCTGCGAGACACCGTAGCGGTGCAAGCCGACGGCAGCGGCGCCGGTCAAGGTGAGACCACCGGCAAGGTACATGAAGGTCTTGTGCAGATACTCGGCCTCGACGGGGTGGAGCGAGTCGCGGGTCTCGCGGTTGAAGAACATGTTGGCACCAAAGGCAGTGGCACCGATGATACCGAAACTGGTCAAAGCGCGAGTCCATCCGCCGGGCTGCGTGAAGCTGGTGGGTGCGTCAGCCGCAGGAGCAGCGTGAGGCGCAGCAAAGGCAAAGCGTCCGCCCGAGCCGCCAGCACCGTTGCCGCCGTTAGGACGGAAAGGGCTGGTGCGAACACCTCGAACCTGTTGCTGCACCTGACGAAGTGGCTGCTGCTGCACTGCGCCATGGCTCGTGGATGCGAGTGGCGACTTGGCCGCGGAGGAAAGCAAGCGAAGGGGCTGAGCCACGGCCCTGCTGGTGGTAGAGTAGGACGATGCAGAGGATCGAGCCACCAGCAGCGAGCTGTGCAGCGAGCGCTGCAGAGTCTGGAAGGATGGCCTCAACATGGTTGTGGGATGGCGTTGACAGCCAAGCTGAAAAAAAGAGGTTGTATGTCGAGATCGACGTCAGTAGCAAAGTGATACCTTGTGTTGTTGAAGCGGAAACAGCTGCTGCTGAAGAGAAGTTTGTGTTTGCGATGCGATGAGGATGATGGCAGGATGAGAGGATGGACAGTTCAAATCGTTGCTCATATAACCTACAGAACATGAGCTTTTCCGCTCGACCTTCCTCCCAGCTTCTGCTGCGGTGAACCGAAAATTGCTCAGCCCTCACAGCCTAGCATCTTCCATTGAGGCGATCACACGCCTTGTCGTGCGAAAAAAGATTCATCCACCAAAATCAGGAAAATTTTGAAGTTGCAGCTCGAGCCAAATTTTTGACTCAAACTTCAGAGCAGCAGCAGAGAAGTCGCAGAGTCGATTGATGCGGAAAGAGACCCACACAGACACACACACGCGCTCGCACGCACGCACACGCTTGCCTGCCACACTCAACGCCCGCCGAGAAACGGAGGAAGAAAAAGAGAGAGAAAAAGTGTTCTTCTCGTTTGCTGAAGGAGATTTTTTTTTTTTTTTTTTTTTTTTTTTTTTCCTTTCTTCTTGAAAGGTCAAGCTCGTGTCCGCGACTGCTTCTTCCTTTCCGCACTTCACCTTGTCATCCCTTCCTCTCATCCCTCCTTCCTGTCTCTTCATCCACCCGCGGATGCTTTCGAGACTTGTTTGAACCTCTCAGTCCTTGTTTTTCACCACCACTTCCTCTGTAACTGCCTCTCTCGCAGCTACAGACACATCTGGACGTCGAGTGGATCCGCTTCCGCAAGTCGTTCAAGCCATCTCCTGGATCAGGCGGAGCATTCCCTCCTCTCAACCGCCCGCTAGAGTCCGCGTTCGGACCACCTTCACACCGTCATGGATGTAAGTATCCCGCATGGCTGTCTCGCCCCGCACCTTTTCTGAGCAGCTACTGATTCCGCTCTCCGTCTTGTACTGTTCGATACCATACAGCCCTCTTTCGTTCAAGGGCTTCACGAGCTCCTCAAGCAGAGCAACGTCCCCGACACCAACACTGTCAAGGCAGCTACCGAGTCGCTCCAGAACAACTACTACAAGAACCCGCAATGCATCCCTGCCCTCTTCGAGATCCTCGCCACCTCGCCCGACCTCGCCGTCCGTCAGCTCGCCGCCGTCGAGTTGAGGAAGCGTCTCGCAAAGAGCGGAGGCAAGGTCTGGACAAAGCAGTCCGTCCAGGTCCGTGATGGCATCAAGGCCAAGCTCCTCGAGGTCGTCACCAACGAGCAGGCCGCTGCCGTCCGCAACGCCATCGCCCGTGTCATCTCCGAGATCGCCAAGCGCGAGCTCCCCGCCGGCTCTTGGCCCGCCCTCCTCCCTTTCCTCTTCCAGGCCGCCGACTCGCCCAACGCTACCCACCGACAGATCTCACTTTTCGTCTTCTACACCGTCCTCGAGACCTTTGTCGACGGCGGCGAGGCCCTCGACAAGCACCTCCCCCAGATCATGCAGCTCTTCGCCAAGAGCTTGCAGGACCCAGAGAGCCTCGAGGTCCGTGTCACCACCGTCCGTGCCCTCGGCAAGGTCGCACAGAACCTCGAGAGCGACGCCTCGGCTGACCTTGCTGCCATGCAGTCCGCCGTGCCCCAGATGGTTGGCGTCCTCAACCAGTGTCTCGAGCAGAGCAACCAGGACGGTGTCCGACAGATCCTCGATGTGCTCGAGGAGATCTGCATGCTCGAAGTGCCCATCATCTCGAACCACATTGCAGAGCTCATCGACTTTTTCCTCGCCAACGGCGCCAACACCGAGCACGAGGAGGACCTCCGTCTCATGTGCCTCAACTCGCTCATCTGGATCTGCTCCTACAAGCGCTCCAAGGTGCAGAGTCTCGGCCTTGCCAAGCACATGATTGCTCGTCTCATGCCTATCGCCGTCGAGGAGGACTCGGACGACGTCGACGAGGACTCGCCCTCGCGCCTCGCCCTCCGCGTCATTGACGGTCTCGCCACCGAGCTGCCCCCCAGCCACGTCTTCCCTCCCTTGCTCGAGCAGATGCAGGCCTACATGAGCAACCAGGACCCTCACCACCGCAAGGCCGCCATGATGGCCTTTGGTGTCTCGGTCGAGGGCTGCTCCGAGTACATCCGCCCTCACATGAACGACCTCTGGCCCTTCGTCGAGGCCGGTCTCAAGGATCACGATGCCGTCGTGCGCAAGGCCGCCTGTGTTGCCCTCGGCTGCCTCTGCGAGATGCTCGAGGAGGAGTGCGCTGCCAAGCACGCCACTCTGCTCCCCGTCATCATGGAGCTCGTCAACGACCCTGCCACCCAGCGATCCGCCTGCACTGCTCTCGACTCGCTCCTCGAGGTCATGGGCTCTGACATTTCCCAGTATTTGCCTGCCATCATGGAGCGTCTCGCTGGTCTTCTCGAGACCGCCCCCATCCCTGTCAAGGCTACCGTCACGGGCGCCATTGGCAGTGCCGCCCACGCTTCCAAGGAGGGCTTCCTGCCTTACTTTGACCAGACCATGCAGCGCATCAAGCCTTTCCTCACGCTCACCGAGGAAGGCGATGCCATGGATCTGCGCGGCATCACCACCGACACGGTCGGCACCTTTGCCGAGGCCGTGGGCAAGGAGGCTTTCCGCCCTTACTTCCAGGACCTGATGAAGCTCGCTTTCGAAGGCATGGACCTCAACAACCCGCGTCTGCGCGAGTGCAGCTTCATTTTCTTTGCCGTCATGTCGCGTGTGTTCGGGGAAGAGTTCACGCCTTTCCTCCAGCACGTTGTGCCCAGGCTCATCCAGTCGTGCCAGCAGTCCGAGCATGACCCTGTCCCCGGCGCTTCGGGCGACGGCACCATCAGCGGTATCGGCATTCCGGGCATCAGCGCCGGCGGCGACGATGACGACGACGACGATGGCTTTGTCGACGTTGACGAGCTCAACGACGCCTTCCTCAACGTCAACTCGGCCATCGCCATCGAGAAGGAGGTTGCCGCCGACTCGCTCGGTGAGATCTTTGCCCACACCAAGTCGGGCTTCCTCCCTTACATCCAGGAGTCGGTCGAGCAGCTCGTCATCTTGCTCGAGCACTTCTACCAGGGCATCCGCAAGAGCGCTGTTTCCGCTCTTTTCACCTACATCAACACGCTCAACGAGCTCAGCAACCCGCAGCCATGGCAGGCCGGTGTGCACGTCAAGGTGCCGCTCAACGCCGACGTGCAGAAGCTCGTCAACGCCGTCATCCCTGCCGTCATGGAGATGTGGGAGAGCGAAGATGACCGGTGAGTTGCAACTTTCAGCTTACACCCTTTGAGACAGACGCGGAAGCAAAAGGGACATGGACCACCGCTGCGTGCCAGCCGCCTTTTCACAGGATGACAAACTTTCTCAGCTCACAATGACGTCCGTTATAGGAGCGGGTCGAACGACTATAACTTTTAACCTATTTCACTGACCTTTGGCGATTGCTGGTCCAAAGCAATGGCGGCAAACGGTCCATGTCTCTGCTTCTGCGCTCCATCTTGGGGTCGCGAGGCGGCACAGCCAGAGAACATTCAACTGACCTTTCTTTGCCGTTGATCCGACGTGTTACAAAACAGAACCGCCGCCATCGAGGTGTGCCAGTCGTTGGCCGAGTGCCTCAACAAGAACGGGCCCGCCATCATCGCGCCCGACCACCTCGACGTGGTGTGCACCTACACCATTATGATCCTCGAGAAGAAGAGTCCACCTCAGCTCGACTCGGAGATGCCTGAAGAGGAGAACGAGGAGGCTTCCGAGTACGAGTCGGTCTTGGTCTCGGCTGCTTCCGACCTGGTTGGTGCCATGGCCAACGTGCTCGGGGCCGATTTCACGGATCCGTTGAAGCAGTTCATGCCGCAGATCATGAAGTACTACACGCCCGGGCGCTCTGTCAGCGACCGCTCGACCGCCATCGGCTCGTTGGGCGAGATCATCACGGGTATGAAGAGCGCCATCACGCCCTTCACTCAGGACATGCTGTCACTGCTCTCGCGCGCGCTCTCGGACGAGGAGGCATCGGTGCGATCCAACGCCGTGTTTGCGTCGGGCGTGCTCATCGAGAACACGCAGGCGGACCTGAGCGCACACTTCCCTGCGCTGCTCAACGCCATCCGCCCCTTCTTCGAAAAGGGCCAGAACGAGTCGGACGAGGTGCTGACGGCGCGCGACAATGCGTGCGGCTGCCTGTCGAGGATGATCATCAAGAACGCCGACGCGGTGCCGCTGGACCAGGCGCTGCCGATCCTGTTCTCGTCGTTGCCGCTGCAGAAGGACATGGCCGAGTGGTCGCCCGTGCTGCACTGCATGATGAACCTGATCCAGGCGAACAATGCGGTGGCGTCGCAGAACATCGACACGATCCTGCAGCTGTTTGCGCACGTGCTTGCGGGCGACGAGGACAACCTGGGCGCGCTGCTGCGTGGGCAGGTGTGCGGATTTGTGAGCCAGCTCAACACGCAGATCCCGGACAAGGTGCAGGCGGCAGGTCTGCAGCAGTACCTCGTATGAGCGACGAGCAGGCAGACGCGCTTCACCTTTCACTTGCAAAACATACCCGAGTAGTGTTTCGACTTAAACATTTGCTCACCCCTTGCAACTCAGCATGTTTCGGTTCTCATTCTTGTCTTCTCTCGCATTTGACGTGTCCCGCCAGCTCGTTTCCCCATCTTTAGACGTTACGAATGTTACATTGTGCCTCAGCTAGATTGAGAAGCTTGCCGGATCGAGAGCTTGTGATGCGTTGGGCAAGGTGAGGCTGTGAGCGCGCTCACGACTCTGGCGAGCAACAGCGCCTCTAACGGAAAAAGTCGCGTCGTGTTCGGGCCAGCCTCGCTCATCTTGAATCTTGCGCTTTGTTGAACAAGTCCTCGACACTGCGATGTTCATGGCTGGTCCTTTGTTCCTGATGGTGTACACTTATCGACGACGCTCGTACCTGATTGTCAGCGCCGGTGTCCGAGTCCAAGCGGAAACAAGAATGAAGAGCAGGACAAGAGAAGGTGGTTGCAACGCCACAGCAAGCTGTTTCTGACGCCAAAAGTTTGAATTGATTTGTATTCCTCTCAGCCAAGGCAGAATACAGATTGAAGCGAGTACCCAATACAAATTTCACCTGTCAGAAGCCAGAGAGACAGCGCGTCGCTTTAAATTTTTGTTTCAAAGCGCGAAAGGAGGAGAGTCCAACACTTTTTTTTTGTGCGTGTGGAAGACCCTCTCTGTTTCTCTCTCGGCCTGCCTTGCTTCCCACACAGCCTTCAAGCTGTGAATTGGCGCGTTGCCAGAGCTTCTGAACGCGCGACGCTCCCTTTTTTTTTCCCCTCTTGGACGTGCAGATCCCACAGTGCGCTGGCACACAACGCTTTGTCCGGCCAAAAGAAGCTCTGATTGTCGAGTGCGCCTTTGTGTTGCTGCATCGTCGAGTCGAGAACAACACAACGAAAGAAGAGCTTAGAGCATGTCACAAAGCAATTGAAGGGTTGCGAGATGAAGGTCAAAGGAGAGGAGCAGCAGCAGCAGCAGCAGCAGCAGCAGCAGCAGCAGCAGCAGCAGCCCGCCTCGGATTGTGAGCGAGAACAAAAGGGAAAACAAAAATGAGGCTGCAGCAGCCGAGCTCGACGGGAGGCGTGTCTTGGTGTGCATTTGGCTGGCGGGCTGGCGGGCTGGCGGGCTGGCAGGCGAGGTGCGTGCGTGCGTGCGTGCGTGTGAGCTCAGGCTTCGGAGCTTGTGTTGCTTCGGCGTGCTGCTGCTTGCTGCTCAGCTGCAGCGCCTCTTTCGCTCATGCTCTCTTTCGCGCTCGCTGTCTCTGTCTCGCTCTCTCGCTCTCCTGTGCAACACTTTGGCTGCTACTGAAGACGGCGATCTTCTTTTCGCTACGACTCTCTGCTTCTTTCCTCCTTTCCACCGTCACCTTTCTTTCTTTCTTTCTTTCTTCTTCTCATTTCACCATTGGCGCTCGTGGTCGTCATTGCTGCATCCTGCTTGCTTGCTTCATCTGGCTAGCCTCGGTCGCATCGTAGTCGCCCGCGTCTCCAGATTCTTTTCCACCTTTCCCCTTCCCCTTCGGCGAGAGCAGGCTTTTGCATCGTGCGCTCGACGTGCTCAACGACAGTGTCCCGTAGACCACTGCCGCAAACCCTCGTCGTCGCTCAGCAAAGCTACCCCGGCGGTTCTTTGCTCGACTCAACCGACTCGTGGCGCGCTCGAAGCTTTGCCTAGAGCTTCTAGCTCCATCATCCAAACGGCTGCGCCGACACGAGCAAACATCAAGCTCTAGATAATAGAGGGAGACGCTCCACGACGCGCCTCACCTTCACGCGCACACAACATGGCACCGGCAGCCACCGACCTCCTCGCGGCCTTTGTGCCCGGCACCAAAGCTTGGTTCCCAGACAAGGAGCTCGGCTGGATCAGCGCCACCCTCGCAAAACCCGTCGCAAAGACGGCTTCAGGTGACATTACGCTCGAGTTCACCCTCGACGACACGGGCGCATCAAAGACCGTCACCACTTCTGAAGCAAAGCTCGCCGCCAAGGATGGCGAGGACCAGCTGCCACCCCTCCGCAACCCGCCGCTCCTTGAGGCCACCGACGATCTCACAAACCTCAGTTACCTCAATGAGCCCTCCGTCTTGCATACCATCCTCAATCGATACTCGCAGCGCATCATCTACACCTACTCGGGCATCGTGCTCATCGCCGTCAACCCTTTCTACGGCCTCAGCCTCTACAGCCCCGAAATCATCCAGGCCTACTCGGGCAGACGCAAGGGCGAGCTCGAACCACATCTCTTTGCCATCGCAGAAGACGCCTACAGATGCATGATTCGCGATGAGAAGGACCAGACCATCGTCGTCAGCGGTGAGTCTGGTGCCGGTAAGACCGTCTCGGCCAAATACATTATGCGCTACTTTGCCACCGTCGAGGACCCAGATCGACCAGGCAGTCGCAAGGCCGCTTCCGGCGGCAAGGACACCAGCGGCATGAGCGAGACCGAACAGCAGATCCTTGCCACCAACCCCATCATGGAAGCCTTCGGTAACGCCAAGACCACCCGCAACGACAACTCGTCCCGTTTCGGAAAGTACCTCGAGATCCTCTTCGACAAGAGCCACGAGATCGTCGGCGCCAAGATGCGTACCTACCTCCTCGAGCGTTCGCGTCTCGTCTACCAGCCAGAGACCGAGCGAAACTACCACATCTTCTATCAGCTCTGTGCCGGTGCGCCTTCGTCCGAAATGAAGGACCTCGGTCTCCAGGACGCTTCCAAGTTCTTTTACCTGAACCAGGGCGGTGCCGGCAGCCATGCCATCAATGGCGTCAACGACGCAGAGGATTTCAAGGCGACGCAAAAGGCGCTCAGCACCGTCGGTCTCACCATCGAGCGTCAGTGGAACATCTTCCGTCTGCTCGCCGCGCTCTTGCATCTCGGAAACGTCAACATCACTGCCGCACGAAATGATGCCGTCTTGGCCGACGACGAGCCCAGCCTCTTTATGGCCACGCGCATGCTCGGCATTGACTCGTCCGAATTCCGCAAGTGGACCGTCAAGAAGCAGCTCCAGACCCGAGGCGAAAAGGTGGTTTCGAGCCTCACGCAGGCACAGGCCATTGTGGTACGTGACTCGGTCTCCAAGTACGTCTACACGTGCCTCTTTGACTGGCTCGTCGATCAGATGAACCGATCTCTTGCGCTTGGCTCATCCAAATCGCGCGAGTCCATGATCGGTGTGCTGGATATCTACGGTTTCGAGCGCTTCAAGGTCAACTCGTACGAGCAGTTCTGCATCAACTACGCCAACGAGCGTCTCCAGCACGAGTTCAACCACCACGTCTTCAAGCTCGAGCAGGAGGAATACCTGCAGGAGCAGATCTCATGGACCTTTATCGACTTTTCCGACAACCAGCCATGCATCGACATGATCGAAGGCAAGCTCGGCATCCTCTCTCTCCTCGACGAAGAGTCGCGTCTTCCTTCGGGCTCGGACGACTCGTTTGTGCAGAAGCTCTACACCCAGATGGACCGCCGTCCCGAGTTCAAGAACGCCTTCAAGAAGCCTCGCTTCGGCACCACCGGCTTCACCGTCTGCCACTACGCTCTTGACGTCGAGTACTCGAGCGCCGGCTTCGTCGAAAAGAACAAGGACACGGTTCCAGACGAGCACCTCACCCTGCTCAACAACACCAGCAACCCTTTCCTCAAAGAGGTGCTCGACACGGCCGTCAACCTGCACAAGCCCGACGAGCCCAGCGAGGCCTCGGCCGACTCGGCCGCCGCCAAGCCGGGTCCCAGGAAGCTGCCTGGTGCCAGCATCAAGAAGCCCACGCTCGGCTCGCAGTTCAAGACGTCGCTCGTCAGCCTCATGGCCACCATCGACAGCACCAACGTCCACTACATTCGCTGCATCAAGCCCAACGAGGCCAAGAGGGCGTGGGAGGTCGAGCCGCAAAACGTGCTCGGACAGCTCCGAGCCTGCGGTGTGCTCGAGACCATCCGCATCAGCTGTGCCGGCTACCCGTCGCGATGGACGTTTGCCGACTTTGCCGAAAGATACTACATGCTCGTCTCTTCGGACCGCTGGAACATGTCGGACATGGACAAGGTCAAGGCGCTGGCCACGCACATTCTCTCCACCACCATCACTGAGAAGGACAAGTACCAGGTTGGTCTCACCAAGATCTTCTTCCGAGCTGGCATGCTGGCCCAGTTCGAGCAGAGGCGCACCGACCGTCTCAATGCGGTCACCACCATCATCCAGAAGAACCTGCGACGCCACGTGCACCAGAAGAAGTATCAGGCCATGCGCACCAACGCCGTCAAGATTCAGTCGTGGTGGCGCATGCGCTTGGCCATCAAGTACGTCGAGGACCTCCGACAGGCCACGGCTGCGACCAAGATCCAGACAGTCGCCCGCGGCTTCTTGGCGCGCAAGCAATACCAGACCACCCGCCAGGCCGTGATCAAGATCCAGAGCGTCGTTCGCGGACGTGCCGTGCGCTCGACGTACAAGACAGCCAAGGTCGAGTTCTCGGCTACGCGTTTGCAAGCGCTTCTGCGTGGTGCCATGGCTCGCAGGCAGTACCGCAAGGAGAAGCAGGGCGTCATCCACCTCCAGTCGTGCTACCGTCGTCGCCTCGCCAAGAAGGAGCTCGTGGCGCGACGAAACGAGGCGCGCTCCGTCTCGCATTTCAAGGAGGTCTCGTACAAGCTCGAGAACAAGGTGGTGGAGCTCACGCAAAACCTGCAGAAGCGCATCAAGGACAACAAGGAGCTCTCGTCCAAGATCAAGGCGCTCGAAGCCCAGATCCTCACCTGGCAGGGCAAGCACGAGGAAGTCGAAGGCAGGAACCGCGGCCTCACCGAGGAGCTCGCCAAGCCCACCGTCGCCAGGGCCGAGTTCGAAGCTTTGCTGGCAGCCAAGAAGGAGCTCGACGCCAAGCAAGAGGCTTCGCTCAAACGCATCGCCGAGCAGGACAAGCGCATCGCGGACCTCACCGCCGAGATCGAGCGCCAAGCCGACGAGCTGCAGGCTCGGTCTGAAGCCCTCAACGGCGCCACCAAGTCGTCCGAGGACGACGTTGCGACCATCAACTCGCTCCGATCCGAGGTGGCCTCGTTGCGCGAGCAGCTCAACCGCGCCAACGCGCTCAACACGCTGCAGAAGAACTCGCAGCGCATCGAGAACGCCGCGCCGCCCGTGTTCAACATGGCCACGGGCAAGGAGAGCGGATACGCCCCCGGCGGAAGCAAGCGTCGCCCACGCCGTCACAGCGAGACGGGTCCGTGGAGCGATGCGCCCGCGGGCCGCGACGAGCACGAGGAGGCCATGATGGCGGCCAAGCGAAGCGCTGCCACGGCCAACCGCCACGTCTCGGTCGCATTTGGCCTCGAGGGCCACCAGATCCCCGGCTTTGGCCAGCGCAACGGCTACGACGACGAGTACGACGAGGACGACCCGTCCGAGGAGATCATCCGCATCCTCGAGAACGAGGAGCAGCTGGACGAGGACGTGCTCAACGGACTCATCCGCTACCTCAAGGTGCCCGCTCCCAGTCTGCAGAACCCGCCGTCGCCCAAGGAGGTGCTGTTCCCGGCGCATCTCATCTCGCTGGTGACCAACGAGATGTGGAAGTACGGGCTTGTGCGCGAGTCGGAGCGTTTCCTGGCCAACGTGATGCAGACGATCCAGCAGCACGTCATGTCGTTCCAGGGCGAGGACGCGATCATCCCGGGCATCTTTTGGCTCTCGAACGTGCACGAGATCCTGTCGTTTGTGTGCATCGCCGAAAGCGACATGCTGCAGGGCATCGGACCTGGCGTCGATGGCGCCGCGCGATCGTTCGAGTGGGGCGACTACGAGCGTCTGGTGACGATTGTCAAGCACGACTTGGACTCGCTCGAGTACAACATCTACCACACGTGGATGCAGGAGGCCAAGAAGCGTCTGCACAAGATGGTGATCCCGGCGTTGGTCGAGAGCCAGTCGCTGCCCGGGTTTGTGACGAGCGACCACTCGGGCCGTCTGTTCAACCGGCTGCTGTCGAACAACTCGACGCCGACGCACACGATGGACGACATCCTGGGTATTCTGAACAAGGTGTGGAAGAGTCTCAAGAGCTACTACGTGGAGCCGTCGGTGACGCAGCAGGTGGTGACGGAGCTGCTCAAGCTGATCGGCGTGACGAGTTTCAACGACCTGCTGATGCGCAGAAACTTCTGCTCGTGGAAGCGGGCGATGCAAATCCAGTACAACATTACGCGCATCGAAGAGTGGTGCAAGTCGCACGACATGCCGGAAGGCACGCTGCAGCTCGAGCATCTCATGCAGGCGACCAAGCTGCTGCAGCTTAAGAAGGCGACGCTGGGTGACATTGACATTATCTACGATGTCTGCTGGATGCTGACGCCGACGCAGATCCAGAAGCTCATCTCGCACTACTATGTAGCGGACTACGAGAATCCGATCTCGCCCGAGATTTTGAAGGCGGTGGCGTCGCGCGTGGTGCCCAACGATCGAAATGACCACCTGCTGCTGCCGCCCGAGGTGGACGAGGCAGGTCCGTACGAGCTGCCGCTGCCGCGCGAGGTGACGGGGATCGAGACGTACTGCCCTGCGTACATTTCGGTGCCTGCGATTCGACGCTTGGCAAGCCGTGTGGCTTAGAAGATGCACAAAGACTTCCACCCCTTCAACATTTGATACCATCACATTCCGTCAATTCATCCGCCCTTTGTAGATATGATCCCGTCTCGCTGTCACGACTGTTTGTTCAATGTTTCATAACGTACAGACCAGCAATGATGCCTTTCAAGCCTCGTATGCAGTTGCTTTGGAGATGAGTTGATCGACAGAGCTGTTCGACAGCTGTTGGTGCAAAAGCCAGAGAGCAGCGTTTGCAAAAGCAAGGGTCCAAGTCATCGATCGGGATCGACTAGCTTGCAGATCGTGCTGTGCTGCCATGTGGCGTAATTCGATCACCCTTTCCTAAAGCAGACAGCTGGGTGACACGCAAGCAGGGGACGCGTCATCTGGGCAATTTTCAGGGTTTTGGGGGTTCGGAAAGACGGATGGCAGGCGTAAGATTTCGAACAGCAAGGTTCCTGATCGAAACGAAAAAGCGCCGGTTTCGAATCGCAGCGGGACAGCGAGAGACGAGAAAAATTTAAATTTAAAAAAAGAAAATGGAACAGGAGGCCAGCAGGCTGCAGCGGCGAGCCGCATGAATTACGAGTGTGGAGGTTAAGAGGCGAAAAAAAGAGCAGCCTGGCTGTCGAGCTGACTCGGTCGCTTCTGGAGGCAAGGTTGGTTGCGTATGGAAATGGCTCAATTTCGAATCCAAGCTGCTCAGCGGCGCAAAAGAAATGGGGGGCCACAAATTAGGCGCCAAGGTTGAGTGAGATAAGAAATTGGTACAGCACACGGCACAGCCCCGCTTCGACTTCAAAAGCGTCATTTTTTGGCTGCGAAAGCGTCACGCCGCCCGCGCGTGAGTGAGAGAGAGAGAGAGAGAGAGAGAGGGAAAATTAGGCCGGGATTTTCAAGCTCAGCTCGAGGCAGTCTAAAAAAGTGACGAGAGTTGGCCGCCCGCTTGCGTGTCGAGCTAGCCAGCGGGCTGACGCAGATAACACACCCACACAGTGGACTGCGCTGTGCTGTGCTGTGTGTGTCTTTCACAATTCCAAAAGCAAGCAAAGTGCAGCTCGCCCGACCTGAGTCACATCACGCCCGACTTGTCCGTATAAGACCTTGCCACTTATCTCTCCCTTTCTCCACCATCACCTACACTATCTACGCATCACTACCTCGCATCATCGTCAAGCGCTCTCGTCCGGCCACTTCTTCGTCGGCATCAATACCTTACAGCTTCAAGCTCTATCCCTCTTTCTGCGTCGCAGCCGATCATCCGCGCCCAGCTCATAGCAGCATCAAGATACACAGCATACCTCAACTCAGTCTCTCTTTCGACATCCGCATCCGCATCTAGCTCGCATAGTAAGTAGCTGCTTAGCATTCATCCACCGAGGCATCCGCACCGGGCCACCCTTCTCGACGCAGGCAGCTCAGTGGCTAATCCCTTATCGCTTTTACATCCCGCAGATGCAGATCTTTGTCAAGACCCTCACCGGCAAGACCATCACTCTCGAGGTCGAGTCCTCGGACACCATTGACAACGTCAAGGCCAAGATCCAAGACAAGGAGGGCATCCCGCCTGATCAGCAGCGACTTATCTTTGCAGGAAAGCAGCTCGAGGATGGCCGCACTCTCTCGGATTACAACATCCAGAAGGAGTCGACTCTCCACCTCGTCCTCCGCCTCCGTGGTGGTATGCAGATCTTCGTCAAGACCTTGACCGGCAAGACGATTACGCTCGAAGTCGAGTCTTCGGACACGATCGACAACGTCAAGGCCAAGATTCAGGACAAGGAAGGCATCCCACCCGATCAGCAGCGTCTCATCTTTGCCGGCAAGCAGCTCGAAGACGGTCGCACGCTTTCCGACTACAACATCCAGAAGGAATCGACGCTCCACCTCGTGCTGCGTCTGCGTGGCGGTGCCAAGAAGCGCTGCCAGAACGGCGCCGGCACCGAGGGTCAGTGCAAGGATGCCGCCATCAACCTGGTCGGCGAGTGCCCGCATTGCAGCTTGAAGTTCTGCGGCAAGCACCGCCTGCCCGAACAGCACAAGTGCGCACAGGTCGAGCAGGTGCGCAACGCGGCGTTTGCGGCCAACAAGGCCAAGTTGGAGAGCGAGCGTACGCAGGCTACCCGTGGTCTCGCCCACTAGAAGGTGCCGCATTGGCGCCTTTTTTTCTGAATGCATTGTCCCACATACCACCCAAGCCACATCGCTTAGTCCCCCCGCGAACGCTTGCCCAACATACCTTGCTTTTGCCTTTGCACTGTTCTTTGTATTAGTAGTCGATATAGATTTTACGTCCCGCTGTGATTGCTTGTTTGGGTGTGATGGATATGTGAGCTCGTGGTGAGGGTGAGACGACTGGGATGAGGTGGTCGAAGGGGAGAGGTTGGCGATTGCGAGGCTGTGTGAAGGTTCAGTCTTCAGCGATTTGGTCGCATGGCGGCTTCTCGACCGGCGAGGCAGCGCACCAGCTTCCCTCAAGAAAGGGGTTTCGAGTGGGTCGGTCTTGGATCACGCTTCAAGCACAAAGTACTCTCCGACTCCACAGTCTGCCGAACACAATCCCATGAGGATGCACCAAGCCCGTGTTGTGCAAGGAAGCCCTTCTCACTCGGCAAGTCTGCGCAGTCCGCAAGTCTCACTGCTTTTGCGATGTGGGAAGCGTTTGGATATGGTGGAGTCACAAGACAACGCCGACGCACGCCGCTGTCTCTGTGGAGGACAAGATCACATCCTGCCACCTCGTGCCTCCAGCCTCATCCTCACCGACCGACCTGACGACGACTTGTAGCGATGCAAACAGCGCTTTCAAGCTGAGCGGGAGCAAAGGTGAATTGCACATGCACAGGCAAGCCTATCTGTGACAAGGCTCGTCGATGTCGCGCCATTCTCCATCGCTGGGAAGAAAAGTTTGCGAATCGCTCAACGTTGCTTGCTTGTCTGCGTGCGTTCTCCTCGATCTGCACGTGTGTAGCTGGCGCTGCTGCAAGGAATGTGAACGAAAAGAACTCTGGAATTTGGGTATGCTGGCTCAACGAGCCATTGACGGTACGAATCGGTGTTGGTAGTATACAAATGCTCGATAGCGGGGCTTGGGCGGCGCGCACTTCGAAATGATTGCCGCGGCTCTCGTCAGAAGGAGGCAAGCAGGCCAAATCAGCTTGCAACGTCGACCCGGAGGATCAACGCGCCCGCTTGCGCGGCTTGACATCCTCCTGCTGCTGCTCCTCCTCTTCGCCGTCGTCGTCCTCTTCCTCCAGCGCGGCTGCTGCACGTCGTCGTGGGGATCGCTGCTGCTGCGGTGTACGCTGATGCTCGGGTTCAGGCTTGACTCGTGTTGAGCGCGACTGCGTTTGTGGCTGCTCTTCTTCCTCGTCTTCTTTTTCGTCGGGGTCGGGTTGGGTTGCTCGTCTGGACGACGTGCGTCGCTGTCGCTGTGTCTGCCGTTCCACACTCTCGTGCTCTTCCTCTCCCTCGTCATCCTCCTCCTCCTCCTGCACCGCCGACGCACGCCTCCTCCTCTCCCCCCTCGGCGTCTCCCCCTGCGACTGCTGCGAGCCAAACATCCCCTCGCCCTCCCCACCACCCGTCGACGTCAAATTCAACGCCCGCGGCCCAATCGGACGCGACTTCCACACCCTGCTACACCCGGGACAAGAAAACCCGCCCGCCAACCTGTACAGTGCATCGTCGTCGTCCACCTTGGACCCGATCGTATTCCGCGCACAGTGCAGATGATAGCGCACCGTACAGCCGCGCGAGGTATGCGCACACCCGACACCCAGCGTGACGAGGTCCTTGCAGTGCGTGCACGTGTGGTAGTGCTCCTCGCCGAACTCGGTTTGCAGATAATTGCGCAGTTCGAGCAGCGCGCGTGTGGCGAGCGTGTAGATGCCCTCGGCGGAGTAGTCGATCCAGCGGTGGTCGACGAGGTTCTTGAGCAGCTCTTCGGTCGCATCCCGAGTCAGGTGTGTCCTCAGCTTGCTCCCGAGCCGCACGGCTTCGAGCGCAGGGATGGAGTAGGCCTCGCGCCGCGCCTTGAAGATCTCCTCTACGAGTTTCTTGACGAAGGCGATCTCGTTGGGCGTGTACCGGGTGGCGCCCTGGATGAGCGCGTCCGCTTTGGCGTTGACGAGCGCAAGCACGTCCTGCCCCGTCTGCTGGTCGCGGAATCGCCGGATCTCCAGGTCGAGCACGGACAGGTGCTGAGAAGCTTCGTCGTACATGGCCTGGTAGGCGGCCTCGTCGTAGGTGGCACCGAGGATCGCGCAGCAGCGTCGGTAGAGGTGTTTTGAGAACGAGACGGGCACGATGCGGTGCGACACGAGCGACTGCAGCCAGGACACGCGCGCTAGCGTGTGCTTGTCGCTCTCCGACATGGCTGGTGTCACTGTGAGAGTGAGATGAGGGGGGGAAAGAGGTGGATGAGACGAAGGTGCGGGAAGAAGGAAGAGCTGCAAGTGTCAAGATGCTGATCTCTGAGAAAAGGTGTTGGTCTCTCTGCGACCCGCGCGTGGCTCAGCCCAGATCGCGACTGCGCGTAAATTGACCGCCTCAATCGGGTCACAAATCGGTGATATTCGGCAATCTCGGATCCAGCAAACGCTCGCACATCTCCCTCGAATGCCTTTTTCGCCGCTCCCGTCCTTGCCGCCTGTGCCAAGCGAGGACCGGCCAAGTTTTTTTTTTTTTTTTTTTTTTTTTTCGCACTCCGGTCCGCAGGGCGGCATCGAACGACTTGATCGACGGGCCGGCTTTTGACCCTGTGAGACCAAACTCACAAGACTGTGAGGAGCAAGCAACCTGTTTTCCCGCTCCGACTGTCAAAAGACTCCCCAAGGAATGACCTCATCGTCGCCGTGACTTCGTTCCGACGTTGGCGAGCTTTGTCCGTCGGTCCGGTTCTTCTCTTCTCTTTGCGTGTCTTTTGTGTGGGTGGACCCTAAAAATAGGGTTTGGTTGTGCGGATGGTTGGGCCGGTGGTTCTCGCTTGCCGGGGTGCGAGGAAGAGCAGTGGAGGGTGGTGGTCCGCCGGAGCGAGCAGGACTGTGGCCCATACATAGACTGGGGAGAGCAAGGCAACAGATTGTCGACGATGCCGTCTCTGTGTGTGGGGGGAGAAGGCTCGGATACGCAGCTGAGACTTCGGCGCGAATCAAAAACAATTGGCCGAGCAACACCTTGGCATTGCACCCACGGCGAGGTTGGTTTTTTTAACCGAGCTAGCAGTCTTGTTAGACGGTAACGTAGTTCACATAGATGAGGAATTGAGGGGGAACTGACCGGCTCTGAGGGCCATTGGATTTTTGCAATTTTAGAATTTTCAGGCAGCAGCTCCACTATATTTCTGGCCCAGATGTAGAGGGGGACTTGCCTGTTGGTGAAAAAATTCTCCTCCCACAGGCAAGTCCCCCTCTCCTCCATCAACAACACATCTG